>VDFB02300739.1:0-23310 GCA_007258455.2 Sequoia sempervirens
CTCATCAGTGTTCAGTAAATCCAACCTATCACAAACAATATAGCTATGATATTCTAAGGGATTTTATAGAAATGCTTAAGTTAGGTGCATAAAATCACCATATTACATGCACAAATTTCACACACTAACCCTACTTTCAAGCACTTTGTAAGAATTCACCAAGTAATTCAACTTATATAACATAAAACACAATATGCATCACCACTTGTGTAGATAACACTCAAAACAAACATGCATTATCTTTTATTAATTTGTAGTAGGTGAATTACAACTTCCAACAAGATTATCTACATTGAAAATTTTGAGTTCTCAACTTCCCCACAAAAGTTTCAACCCTTTACAATGATTTTGAAAACTAATTAAATACCCAATTTGGGAAACCAAAAAGTACACCTACAAGAGCAAGTCAGCCTAGATCCTAAATTGATCCCTAGGCCCAAAATTTATAAGTTACATTTATTTTCAAAACTAAGGCCCCAAAATTAAATTACATGTTGCATATTGGGCCTAAGAAAATAATTACAATAGAACACACTCAACAAAGTAGTGGTTTATTATTTCATTGAAAGAATACAAATGAAGGAGAAGAATAGAAAGAAGATGGATGCCTAGCCCTTGATCTCTTGCTATTGGCATGATCACCATGTTGGTTGCCTATTTCTTCTTACATTTTTGAGAATTATACTTGAAATTTTTAATGCTTCCAAAATAGAGTTGAATTTGGGAGCAATGGTACACTACACTCTTATCTTATTCAAGAAGAGGGTCCTATTTAGTTTCTCCATAACTTCATTTTTTAAACTTTACCTTGGAAGACATCGAGTTTCCCATTTATTCTCATAAGCTCATTAATCAACTCCTCTATGAGGTTCTTCCTTATTATCCTATTAAACCCCTTCATGATATATGAAGCAAGGAGGACATTTTACATTGTTCCCAGAGATGCAAGGAAGGGCTTCAATGCATTTTTTAACTTCCACCATCACTAAATTAGCAAAATCCTTCCTTATATCCAACTTTCTCTCACCCTCCTTCAACACCTTAATTCTCCACTTGGTGGATTTAAGCCATTCCATGTGCATTTTTAGATTTCCATTTGGTAAGACATCCTTGTATTTCAAATCTAATGATGGAAGCTTAGCCATTTTTTGAAGTTGAGGTAGGTTTTCTTCTAATAGAATGAGCTCTTCATCAAGAGAATCCTTGAACTTAGGAATTATAATGGCTTCACTCACTCTATGGTAGCATTCGATGGCCTCTAAGACCAACTTGATACCTTGTGTGTGTGACTCCCCACTTTTAAATATTTTAATGTCATAATTTTTTTAATATTTATTTTATTTTTGAGTCATAGATTTAATATTTGAATATCTATATTTTATTGATTTGCCCATTCTAATGTAAATTTATGATTCATTACAAATTAGCTATAGATGGTAATATTGATAACATATGAATTGGGAATGATTTTTCTTGATCATTAATGCAAATTTTTATTATTAAATTGTGATTAACAAACTACCTTATGTTGATGAGATTAATGCAAGGAAGTATTTCCCCCTCTCATAAGATGAGGGATGGCACCATTAGAGAGAGTGGGAGATTGAGACTGTGAGTAACCATACCATGCCACCAAGAATTAGTTATCCACACACACACATAAGGTATCATCATTGTTAAAAGTATTGACTCCATGTAGTGATTTGTCTTTGTTAGTTTCTCCATAACTAGATTAGCCAATACTTGTGGCTAAAGGTTAGGTTTTGTTTGCATTCTAGTTACAAAATTAGATGTGTGATCATGTTGTTTCACGCCTACCAATTGGGTGGGTGAAAGGTTGGGGAAATAATTCATTCTTTTGTCTAGTTTATTTATTTTAATATGAAAATAATTAATTTCAATTAAGATGGAATATTGTAAAAATAATATAAATGATAGCATTTAAATTTAAATACACATGCATAAAAATCATTAAATCCAAATAATAAATTACCCTACCTAAAAATTTAATGCTATGCCTCTTTGGAAATATTTTCACTCCATATTAGCACCTAGAAAGGAGGCATACCCAATTGAAATTTGAGTGGAGTCTTAACTACACTTAAGTGGAGTACGAGAAGGTAGTAAATGGCATATGCCATATTGGCACTAAACGAGGAGGAGAAGGAAAATTGAATGTGGATATTATTAAGAGAGTTTTGGGGGAAAAAATAGAGGAAGGAAGAGGGAGCAACTGCAATAATAGGGAAAATGCGAAGTGAATAAAGGAAAGAGAATATTTGAAAGGAAGTTAATTTGCATGTCAAATGTGTGGAACCTTTCTTATTTATCTAGTTAAACGTCTTTCATGCATATTGTTGTGTCTAAGACTCCTTTGCAAAAGGTAATATAAAACATAAGGAAAGAGTTGTTATTTTAAAAGAAATTATTTTCTATGTAATGTAATGTTGTTTGAGCCATTACATGGGCTCTATGAAATTTATTTTATCAACTTTTTTATAGTTGTTGTTATGTATTGCCTATAGTGCCATTTTTTAGGTGTATATTTTATACCTTACATGGATTTTCTTTTACAAATCCTACACTATATCTTAATATTAACATATATTTTATGTGAATATATATGTATATACATATATATACACATTCATACAAATATACTAGGAGAATATTTTAAAATACCCAAAATTAAGTTTAACCATCTGCCAAATAGTGAATAAAGTATACAATATTGTATCTTGGTTGTAGGGAGAAATAATGTCATAGAGGAAATCATGGGTTATGAAATCATCATTTGTAAAAACCATAAAACTACTAAAGATTGCATTATATTTTTTATGAAGATATCAATTAATTGTTGCATTTATTCTCTATAAGAATGCAAGAATAATTGTGGTTCTATTTTTGGAAATGTTTCTATTTCCAGCCAACATTATACTATGATGATTTTTTAAGCCAATCAACCCAACCAATAGATTATCACCTTATTGGTAAAACTTAATTTATCTAGTAATTGTAGTGAAGTATATTTATGTTGATTTCATATAGTATAAACAACTAGAATGATAAACTAAAAAATTACTACTCTTTCATGATTTAGACATTGTATGGTGAAGTAGTGAATATCTATATCTATTATAATACTTCTAAGTATAACTCCATTGCCATATTCATTTAATATTAGCACCCTTTTTTATATTGCAACTACAATCATATGCTTTGTCATACATATTTTGTATTAGCAACCTTTGTTATAGTGCACCTAAGCACTCTTGCTCTATTATATCTATCTTATATTACCATTACTTTTTTGTAATATTACTAAATATCCATGTACTTTATTTTATTGTTCTTATAATATCCTATTCTATCAATAAATGGGATTACAACAATGTCAAGCCACTGGACTAAGTGCATATAAGACATTGAACACTTTATAAAGTAGGCATGTGAATTAGTGAGTATGTATAGGTGTATATAAGTATACCCACACATACACACATAGACATGGTTACATGGCATGTAAGAAAATTTATAAACCTTGATTTAACTACAAACAAAATAAATGTTAGGTTAGGCAATTGAATGAGTTAAAGACTATAGGAAACTATCCTGCAAAGTAAAAAATGAGCATAAGAAAATTGTAAAAGGTTTTTTAAAAGATTTTAGTTTATTAAAGTTAAGATTATTACATTATGGAAGCTATATGTTAGTAAAGGTATACCATAAGTTTTAAGGTTGGAATGGTAATTGAGATATTTATTAAGGGGTTAAACAAATATTTGTGTTTAAGTGTGTATATATATGTATATATATAGACTTATATGAAGAAAAGAGTGTTCTATATTATCAGTGCTTACTAACTAGAACTGAAAAAATTCTAATGAATCAAGAAGATTCATGGAAATGTACCTATATTAACATATGAAGTATTTGCAATATATTAGGAATGTTCTTGGATCCATGAAAATTATTTCCTATCTACTATGTTTTTTTTGTTATCATAACTTATCTATGTGAAAACATTGAGGTCTTCTGATGACAAGTTTTTTTTTATATTGATAATCGTTTACAATTATTTTTTGCTCATTTGAGAATCAACATGAGATCAACACAAGATCATTGTGAGCACAACCATGCAACTAATACCAGCTCCTTTTGAGAAACCACACTAGAAATAACCAATGGAAGACCAAGAGTCACAACTTAAAAATTCACTTATTTAGAAACAACTTCCACATTTGAAACCAACTATGGAAGACCAAGAGTCACAACTTAGAATTCCATCTTAGATGTCCCTTTGGGATTCAAACTTGGGTCTCCACACTAAGAATTCAATGCTTTAACTAGTTAAGCTTAACCCCTTGGAATTTTGATGACAAGTTTGAGAAAGAGGCGTGTCAATAATGATACACATATCCATATAGGAATATGGTTTTATATTTCAAAACTTTGGCCAAAGTAATGCAAATGTTGTTTGCATTGTAGGTCCACTATGTTTGGTAGGTTGTATTTAGTCAGAGTTATTATACTTAGCTAGAGGGTATCTAGGGTTCTATTGGCATATTGTATGCAACTAAGTCAATGCACTACATTAGTTCTCAAATGACATGATACAGTTACAAACTCCTTTATCTATTAGGGCCACTTCCAATTGGAAGATGTGTAGGGAGTGATTGATCTTTGGTTGGAGGTAAAGAATTCTAATGATGATCCCCCTCCTATAGCTGAAGATTGTCGAAGACTTTCTCATGAAGGAAAATTTTGTGTATTCATATGTTTACTAAAAAATGTAAACTATATTTTATTAAAGGTGTATGATTTATTGATAAGTAAATTCATGAACATGCCAATGAATTATAAATGAATTCAAATATGAAATGAATTTATTTATTCTTGATTTATAATAATATTTACTTAATTATGCATGTTTAAATATTTTATTTGAATATGTCCTTGTTTGTATTATTATTTAAAAAAACATTAGTTTGATCAATTTTTGTTTTAATGAAAGATAGTTCATTATGTTGTGCCTCTAGTGAATCCCTCTAACTCATGGTAGCATGCATTAGTCTTCCAACATATCTTTTTTTGTTTTCCTTCATCAAAATCCTTTAAGATTGTGGGAGATGGTGTATTTGAGCCTTTTAGGCCCATAAGGTAATTGATGTATGTAGCGAGCTTACCAACCTAGGTCTTAAGTTCTTTCTTGTTTTTCTCATCTTTGTCAATACAACCTTGGATGATAGACATTAAATTATAGAGGTGTTTACTTTCTCCCTCTCATGTTTAATGGCCTAGGTTGATGGCTTACACCTGATAGTCCCTTGGCTACTTGTGTGTTTCATCTTTATTTTCTACAAGGGTTACAAGTTGTGAAGTTATAGCTTTATGAGAATCTATAATGATAGAGAATAATATATTAGCTCTCTTTTTCTTTTGTTGACTACAAAAAATTCCCACCAACCTTGAGAAGTCCTCTAATATAGGTTTTTATATTCTTTGTCTTTTCTCAATAGTGGAACTCAACCACACTAATAATCCTAAACTCCCAACTGAAGTTTCACTTGTAGGTGCTCCAAGATGGCTTGGTTTATTAAGAGTGGAGAGAGGTAGGATTGGATGAGGATGTGGGATCCCTATGGAAGTATATATTGAGGAGGAAGGAGGTTAAGAATTAAACAAGTGAGTTGTAGTGAGATTCTCAGAATTTGATGTAATCTCTTGAACTACACCTTCCTCATGATTTGTTATAGGTGCTTGCATTTCTTCTTGAAGTGATACATCCTATATCACCTCATTAATTCTATATTCTTCATCATATTTTTATTCTTCTTTGAAAGGAAATATGCATCCATCCAAGATAGTTTCCCCATAACCCAAATAGAGAAATCTGCGCAAACAAGTATTCAAAATCTATATGAAAAAGAATATACAACATAACATCAAAGATGAAATAAGATATACCCTGGGAAAACCCTCAAGAGGGAAAAACCTATCCTCCAAAAGCATCCATCACTCATGTATTATTCAACAATAAATATTACAATACATCTTCAGAGTCTCCATGAATACCTTTGAAACATCAAGCCCTCTACAAGCACTCCATGTGAACAAGCATGTAACCACACATGTCATGCCATGCTTCAAACCTCACAAATGCCAACAAGATATGCTCTCAACCCCTTAGCCAAAATAACCAACTACCCAACCTTAGAAAACTACCCATGTGCTTGCTTTTATAGAAACAATCTCACATAAAACCATCGAGTGGTATTACATAAAACCATGTGACTAATGCCATGAGCTTACAAAACCATTAACTCCCACATTTACTTTTTGGTATTAAATTTTCCTAATAGTAAATATAATCCCAATGTGAAACCCCACATTAAATTTTTATCACAATGTTATATACAACACATAAAGTGGCCCCAAGAATGCTAACCCGTGTGATGCATGCATCCCTATATCCCCTAGGTGCACCACATAATAAAATATTACATTATAACATTATGTAAGGTGAACAACACGTCTTTTTCTAACATTCTCCCACTTGTATACATTGCATAATGGGTAAACAAGTAAACTCAAACATCAACAAGGGAATAATACCTATATCCCAAAACACACACACTCAATCCAAAGGTAACAAGTATGTATCAATAGCTATCAAGATATAATCACCATAGCTGAAATAGAACCCACAACAAATTCTAACACATCCAACTATCCATACCTCAAATTTATACAAATCATAACAAGTGAACCTCATACCATCAACATATACAACCCACAACATGCAATCACAAGCTCCAAGTGTTACACCCCGTTGCACATTTACCTATTTACTATTACTATGATTGGTTAAAATATTGAATAAATGAATGTGCTTGTATTTTTGATTGAAAACGTGTTTGCACTTTGTTTATGTGTATTATTTGGAACATGATGAATGAAATTTAATGTGATTTGATGTTATGTTAAAACAAATAAGTAGAATGAATGTTGATTTAATTTGATATTCTGATTATGAAATGAATATATGCAAATGATTGTTTTGATGAACAACTAACTACTATTGCAATGTTCTAAGTTGAATGTAGATACAAGGATCAAGCCTCTAGAAGGGAGGGGAAGTATCACTCAAGAGAAGTGATTGGTAGAGTAACTTAATGAAGCCTAACTGAGTTTTTTCACACACACACATATAGAATGGTCCAGTTGAGTCATAGTTTGAGAAATTGGTAAGTCACCCCCTTAGTGTTGTTTGTGTTTGAATTACGATTCTACTGTGAATGTTCTTGTTTGTGATAATTGTTGAGTCTCCTATACATATGTGTGAACTCTTTCTTATGTGTTCTTTATTCGATTGATGAGATATATATACATGGAATGTATATGTATACATGTACATGTTGACGATAAACCCATACACATGAGTTAATACGTACATGAGTATACGTACCTACACATGCTCATGGAAAAATTTCTCATGGGAAATGAGGGTATCGAATGGATAATGAGACATGATACATATATGTATATATACACCGCATGCATATATATATATATCGATAAGTTTGTAAATATATGCTATTGACTGTATGAGCAAATGTATATATGGGATATATGCATATATGCATATATACACACATATTGAGTATATCGATATATGTATATAGGTATATACATATGGCTTTAATTATAAAATGTTAACATGGATATATGCATTTGAAATACCGAATGATGAATATTTATTATTGTATGAGTTGATTGATATATATAAATATATATGTACATATATAATATATATATATATATATATATACATATATATGTGTATGGATATATATATATATTATTAATAAAGAGTAATGTTTGTATGAAGCGTTGTTTGTAAATAAAGCGTTGTTGTTTTTAAAATAACAAAGCGCATATTATATGTTATATAGTGCGCAATGTATATGATTATTGATGCAACAATAATACATGCTCTATGGCAGCGCTACAGTCATAAACTGGAATGACAAGCTTGCAAATACAATGCAATAAATATTAGACTCAATCAAATGTTTATAAGAGATATTTGAAGTGCATTTAAACCTTGACTTGGTCAATAAACAACAAACACCAAAAGCACGAAAGAAGGTTCTAGGTGGCACCAAATTATGAAAATTGCATTGCAATATAAGTCTAAATAGTAAGCTCTTTCCAGTGATGGAAGACAAAGTAAAATGCAGAACAAGTCAAGTAGAAGTTGGCATGTTATGAGTCAACTTGTTTGATAATTCACCTTGCATTTCTGGAATGCATTCTTGTTGTCTCTATTTTAAGCAACCTGCTACTTTGTTTTGCTAAGTATTAATTTAAAATGCTGCCACCCATTGAGATTAAGTTGCTGATTTGATCTTAAGAGTTGAGAAGTGTCATCTAACATAGCTTTTTTGTAGGAAACTAAGTCTCATATTTTTGTATAAATAGGGGTGAGGATTACCTCATTTGGATGCACTATTCACTTTGCATTCTGCTACTTTTTATCTAAGTTATTCTTGTTTGTGTTGAGAGTTTGTTTGAGAGAAGAGTTAAGAGAGTTATTGTGAGAGTTTTTGTGAGTGGATTTGGATATTTACTACAGATTCTTGGAGTGGACTGAGCTTGAAAGTCAGTTTATTACATTTGGGATTAGTGTTTAACAGGCATGCTATTCTACTCTTTTATGCTTTATTGGTTTTGGAAAGTTTGAGTGATGTTGTTGTCTTGTGTGGTAAAATGCATTGATTTGCTAGATTTAGGAAAGATTATATTTGCTTCAATAGGATTGAAAGAATCTTATTTAAATATTATGAACCTTACTTGAGTGTTTGTACATACTCCATATTAAGGAGTGATTTTTTTCAATAGTATTATATACTAGGGGAAGAAGAAGCTTAGAGTAGCTTATGTTGTATTCGTTTCAAGTTATTTGTGTATTCTGAACTATAGAGAGTTCATTGATTACCTTGGAATTAGATTATCCAATGAATGAAGTAGATTATGTATTGTGTTTACTTAGTAGGAATGCTATGGTCATATAAAATAAATAGGTTGTTCTTGGGGTTAAAGATTACCTTAACAAGGGAATTTCCTATGCGTAGTTTATATTATAAAGGAAATAGGTTGTTCTTGGGGTTAAAGATTACCTTAAGAAGGTAATTGCCTATGCATAGTATATGAATGGTCAATAACCAAATCGAGCTAGGGTAGTGGGTGAAGAGATGACTCTTTTATATGAAACTTTGGCCAAAGTAGTGTAAGTAGCCACTATTTACACTGTTAGTTCACTGTGATCCAGTATAACATTCTAGTTTGAGATAATTTTCATACTCACAGTTGTAACTACCGTATGATTAGGTTATAGTTTGTAGGACATAACACTAAGCTTGGGAAGGCTATTTGTTATGGGGTTTTCCAACCAATCTCTTCGTCGAAGGGTATGGCCATCTTTCCATATGTGGCAGATGTGCGGGGGACCACATTTGAGTATGTGGTTGGCAAAAAAGTGCTTGAGTGATGCTTCTCCTCATCAATTGGCGGTCAATATTTGAGGGGGATTTCCTGGACCATTCGTAACTATTTCTAATGAAGCTCAAAGGAGCTATGTATGTTTTCTTATATCCATTTCTATGGAAGTTTTAATGAAAGAAATGTTATCTTGAGATTTTATATATGGCATTGTTTTGGAAGGATTGTAATATTCAATTATAATGCAAATGGAAAGTTTGGAATATATGTTATTTTAGATGTGCATGTAGTCTTTGAATTACAAGAAAATTTGTATTGATATGAGTTTTTGAACATAGATTATTTAGTTGAGGTTAAAATATAGTGAATTTATTTTTGTTGATCAATTGGCATGTTATACCAAGATATGTAAAATATGCAAACCAATATGATACAATACAACTCTCACCACAAGTTTTTGTTGCTCTCCCAAGTTCTTGACACTCAACAAAGGAAAGAGATTAAGGAAAATACATGACGTCACCAAAGAATAATGAACAATACATGACCACAATCATAGTTATCACTATATCTCCACACAAGATCTCAAATCCAATGTCATGTGAATACAAACATCCAAGAAGAAGAAAAATCTATGAAAGAGAGAAACATGCAAATCAAAACTTGTAGCATGTCCTTCTACACACACCTCTAAATGTTAAGTTGTGATAAGTATGATCTCCATAAAACCTCAAATATAATAAACTATCCACATCTAACCATAACCAAGATTTATGCATCTCAAACCAAAGGAAGATCAAACCAAATCCATTCCCAAACCAAGGGAATAAGCCCAATAACATATCCTAAATTTAACACCGATGAATAATCTCACAATGCATAAGGAGATAAACATGCCAACACTCCTCAAATGAACCATCCAAAGCCAAAAAATGATAGCTCAAGATCCATATGCATGAGAAGAAAAATCATATAACATAATATATCTAAAAAAATAATGGGCAATACCTATCAAAGGACAAACTGTCGAGTATACCAAGAGTGGGGAATGAGAATGCTCCTCCAAGATATCCAAGTCATCATAAATCATCCAAGAATAATCTCCTCATAGGTCCATGTTGAACTCATGTCCAACCAAGGTGTAGGCTCCTCAAACTTCCAAATGAAACCTCATCAATGAGCAACCGTCTCAACAAATGTCTCTAATCCCAAGAGATCTCCTAGCCTCACCTATGTCTCCAAGTATCCATGAGCACCTATAACCGATCAATCCATTCCAAAATACAAATGAAATATAACACCATCATGAAGCTCCCAAGAAAATTATCAATATAACTAATATGAAGAGAACCAACCAAGATCAAAGTCAAAGCTCCAATAGTGAAATCAAGAACATAATCATGACATCATGATCTCACATCTCCTCAAAATAAGATCATATTCTCCAATGAACATATAATACACCTGTATCACACCAACACTCTAATATACAATCAAGAGTCCATCAATGACATAATACCAAAACCATTCTATCAAACCAAGGATCACATGTCAAAATATAAGTCATGACACCTCAACCAAAGACTAAAGAGACCTCCATGGATAATCAAGATGTAAAAATTTCCAAACCACATGAAGATAACCATCTCTTTTCAATGGAACCCAATATTTCAAAGAACCCTCACTAAATAAAAGAAACATAATCCAAGATTCCATCCATGACACAAAAAACACTGTAGAAGATCATCCATCACCAAGTGATGAATCCACATCATTTCCACAAGTTCCCATTGAACCATGCTACCAAGCTCTCCATGGCACCATGACAACCATCCTCTAAATGAATATCCTCTCTATCCCCAATACAACCAAATAACTCAACACCAACAACTCCTAAAGGGAAAAGTACAAACCATGATCTCAAAAACCAAGAAGATACAACATCACCAAACCATCATTGTCACAAGCTCCTATTGAATCGTGTAATCAATCTATTTATGACATCATGATAACAATATCCTCAATGAAGATCAACCAAAGTAGCTCACACAACCAAAGAAATCAACTGCAACACTAGGAGCTCCCAAAAGGTAAAGTAAAACCACGATCCTCAAACCAAGGAGATACACTACCACAAACAAATTGGAATCAATCCAACACCACCAATAAAGAACCTGCATAAATAATCATGCCATTTCAAAGTGTCTAAGACACAAGGAACATCCATGACACCATTATCACTACCAAATGTACTAGAAACAAACTCCAATTGTGTCACACATGTTTGCATCACATAGTCAACAAGCATAGGTACCGCATCATGACTATACCTAATAATAACATCTTTCCACCTCAACATGACAACCAAACTATCAAAATGAGTGACTAAAATAAGCCACAAACTTTAATCTTCATCAATACTAAAGTGTCTATGGGCATAGACAACTCATCTAAGTCATATGTGCAACTTGTAAGTATAGACAAACTACAACATTGCACAAATCATAGATCTAACAATGCAACATACAAATACAATAATATACCGATAACCATGCCAAATGAGAGTAATCAAAGATGCAGATGTGAGTATACATTGACTCAAACACCAAATCACCAATATTTTAATAACAAAAAGCTCACAAAAGTACTCTAATCAATAGGAACCCATAAACAACTCAGATGAAAATAACAAAAAATCAACCATATCAAAACAACTCCAAACCTAATCCACTATGTAGTGATATGTGTAGGGCCTCCCTAATGTTTTATTAACTTGGTGCTATAGGTAGACACACAATTTAGAGGATGGCTCCCTAACTGAATAATTCATCTTCCATTAGAGGCTTCATTTAATTATCAACTAGGGCTTCATAAGATTTTGAGAGTGTTGGCACTATATATGCATTCATGGATTCAATCATGTCCTATATCAATGAGTATAGGTAATTACACATGTATAGAAAACAGTAAAAGCTAGAAAAGGAAATGAATGTGTTTAACTTGCAAAACAAGGGAATAAACTTAAGTTGTTGCTTATGCTACGAGTACTTATCACTTAAGTTTGTGACTATTAACTTCTAAGACTAAACTATAACTAATTACTTCCAGAGTATGAAACACACAAGCTACATAATCCAATTCAATTACAGGATCATATTCATGAATTCCACATGCATGAAACTGGAAACTATCTTAACTAAATTCAACAATGCATGAATTAATCTAATAATAAGAAATAGAGTGGATAACAGTACCTCAAGTGGCCCTTGTTGGAGTTGTTGCTTCCACAACAGATGCCAACACTTACTACTTAATCAATAATTCATGATATTGAACTAACTCCTTTATTGCATGAAAAATATGAACTTTGACAAGAATCTACTAAAGATTTGTCATTCAACAATATATATCTATTAGTCAACTGATAACAAAAAAACTAACAATGATCAACTATTAACTTGTAATTTAGCAAAAAACTAACTAGATAACTGGCTAGATTCACTCCTCACAATAGATCCCACTATATAGGGTCTGCAAGGAGTCTTATTCCTTCTAGGATTGAAAAAAGAACCATAATTTATTCATCCACTCTCTCTCAAAGATAGGGAGACGACTTAGTCTTGTAACAAAAAAACATAATTGAAAAGTAGAATAAGAGAAAAATAATTGGAACTCTGCCCCAATGGTTAACCGCCATGACAAAGACATGTTTCATGGAGAAAATCATGTCATGGGTTACTCTTATAATAGAATTCTTCTTCTTCCAATCATCTTATTTGGTGGATAAGAATGTGCTTGTGGTGACTCATGGTTGACCATTCAATGGTTACCTTCGCTCTTCTCTGGAACTGTTGTGCTTCAACCATTTTGACTTCTCCCTTGCCACTATCTGCGGTCATTATGCTACGGGCTAAAAATCTAGTTGTTGTGGGTTACAATCCTTCTAGTTGCAAGAAGTTAGTTTCATCCCTAAGGAATGCACATCATTAACAATCACAATTTAAGCATAAAATCATAGTGAATCTCATGAACATTCATACATTCACACATACAAATTTCAACATATCATATTTGTATTTCCACATACTAAAGTCTGGTTTAAAGTGCATGAAAGGTATAAAAGATGTATGAAGTCTTAAGAATGTTTGTGAAACTTGGCACATTGAAATGATAGAAACATAAACTAATGAAGGAAAAATAGCCATAAATTAATCCCATCACTTCCCCCCAACTAAGCTATTTTATTGTCCTCAATCAACTTTTAAGGTTGGAGGTTATATTGTAGTTATTTATCTAAAATCAACCGTACTGTCAACTCCTTTTACCTGCTTCAGGTAATATCCTTTCTAGTCTGAGAGCTTCACCAATATCATGTTTTCTGTTGCCTCTTCTTCCCCTCATTTCCTCCCTATCCAATGTGGTACAAGAAATAGGAGGATAGGAGGATGGAAGACAAGTGAAATCCAGGCAACTCAAATTTTTAGTGCAATATCTATATGCTTGTAAGACTTGTGAATTGTGGCTATATAGTTGTAAACAGAGTGTGGCTCTTTTATTTTTAGTTCTGGTGAAATATCTTCCCATCTTTTCTAAATAAATTTAAAGGCTTCATCGATGGTCCCTTTTGTTAATTCATTCATCCTACTATAATCTTGTTTTCTGCAATCCATTGTCTTCTTTCCAACTCCTTTGTGATTCAAGAGATCTAACCATTGATCTATTATTGCATTTGGATCTGGACTAAATCCTTCCTGAGCTATAAGGCAATAGATTTTTATTTTTAATGATATTTTTGTATAATTGTCCCCTTTTGATGCTCATTCCTAACATAAGAAGCCAACACTCTTATTTGGAGATCTCCTACAAATATCAATGGATTCCAAGCAGTGTCATCTATAAGAACATAATTGTGTAGATAGAACTCACACAATTGATCTTGCATCTCTGGTGTGGAGTTGTAAAAATTCTCTAAAAACAATATTTCCTGTTCATTGCAACATGCAGTTCACTAATCAATTGACTAAATTAAAAATAAAAACCTATCTTTCAAGAACAAAGCATAGACTCTGGCAGGTGGTCTGCACTTTAGTAGTTGGGTTGTTTTGTCTATCATTTCTTCAATCTTTACTTTCAAAAATTTCACTTCTATTTCTTGCTTTTCTAGTGCCCTAGTGTGGTTAGATACCATTTCAAATCTCTCTCTTACCCATTCTTTCTCTTTTTGGGAGAATTCTTGTGTTTTCTTCCATAGTTCAATACCTAGGGACAATATAGTTGGTCTAGTGGGGGTTTTAATTGGTCTAATTGAGCTTTAGGGTACTGGTTATTTCCCTTCTATTTCTACCATAGCAATCTATGCTAGTATCTCTAGTTTTGACCCATTTTCAAACTCATGGAGTCTTTCCTCCAATTCTTTGATTCTAGCATATCTTCACTATCCTTATATTGGTATGTTTTCAACAATTCGTCTAGTTATTTTATCCTCTACAATGCTTCTTGAAAGTCTTTATAGTATTCCTTTCTTCAATGAAAAGTTCCTCATCCTTTTCTAAAAATTGCTCATCTCCCATTTCACCTGTATATCCACATCCGTCTGAAACAAGGCTTTTTGGAGATCTTTTCTCATCTTTTTAGCTACAAAGATATCTTCTGAATCTGATTCAGAAGTGGCAGAAAAATATAATGACTGTACAATTGGTATGTTTACATCTTCACCAGGGGAATCTAGATCTATCTCAATCGTAACAACATCCTCCTTTTTCTTTTTCCTTGTGCCTCTCATTGGCCCCTTCTTCTTGAGATGATATGACAACCTCCTAGATTGTGTGTGCTTCTTGTGCCCCCTTGCAGGTGTAGAATAAGAAGCTCCACTCTTCTTGATTTTACCTTCTAGTGATCTCTTAGAAACAGGGGTTTCCTGCTTGATTTCTATTGTGGGATGCTCAACAAAGGCTGCAGACTATGTTTCCTACATATCCTGCTCCTCTGGTTCTCCCATGTTGTGGGTAGGTATTGCAGCAGGGGAACTAGAGGGCATTTCTCCTTCAAAAGCAACCACAACAAGATCTTATATTATTTGTTTCTAGCCCCTGTTTTCTTCATTAGGAAATTCAAGAATATTATTGATATTACTACAATTGAGAAAATCTTCCCATGATACATTTGGGAATTGAACCCTAAGGCTCCTCTTTACCAGTAATGTGACTAAACAAAAATGAGATAATGTTGATTGGTTTCTTTTCCTTTTATATTTAGAAGACATTCTTTTTAACAAGATATACAAAAATTTGGGAACATTTACATGCCTTCCATGGCACAAATGACTTAATAATTTAAAAGGGATCGTATACAGTAATAACTATCTCCCATCACATGTTAAGTATCTAATTATGTGAGAAGCTATTGAAGCCTAAAACCAAGGCAAAGACAAGTGTTTGGTACCTTGTTAGGAAGAGTCTAAATTTTCTCCTGGTAAGGAGAATTTATTCCTTGCTGCAATTTCATCTACTCTCATTGGAAACTCCTCACCCACTCTTGGAAGCCCGAACACTTTAGCTACAACTGCCTTTGATGCATCTACCTCCAAACCCCTAACAATTGCCTCATCATTTTATAGCGTGCTGGAATTTTTTTGGGTCATTAATTTGTTAAACTCTATAAGCCTATCTTCTAGTAGAAAAATGTGTGTTGTTGGTTCCCTTCTCAAAATGTCACCACCCATTACAATGCTTCAAAAATCTGCAACCACTCATTATGCTCTATTCTGCTATATTTTTCCTCTCTGCTACCTCAATTATACTGCTTCTACTATGTTGTATGTTATATCATTAAATGCATTTCTTAATTCTGTTGCTTAGCACTTATTTCTCTCCTTTAAATTCTATATCACTTGAAAATGATGGAAAATGAAATGACTTAATTTTTTGCAAAAGGTTTTTGAAAATAAAAAACTAAGGAATAACCTTGAATACCCCTCCCCCCAAATAAAGTTGCTAAGTGTCCACACTTAGTGTGTATGGATTGGGTGGAGTCATTGTGAATACCAACCTATACTTGCTCAAACATGGACAAACCCAAGAGTATTAGTCATTTAAACAAGAAAAATAAGCATTTCTTATGAGATTCTTAAGCATGCTAAGAAGATGAAAACATGATAAAAATAATATGAAATAACAAGTAAATGAACATGAAATCCTAATCTAAGCTACTCAAACCCCATCCCATAGGTGGATTGGTGTCACTTTGATGTGGAAAGTGGCCCTTTCCCAATCCCAATTTGACAAGCTCCAAGATCCTGATGGACAATGGTGATTTTGATGCAAAATGATAGTAGATTCAAGCTAAAATGGTATGAAAAGCATGAAGTTGTGGATCAAAATGGATTTGATAAATGCCAATTTCCCTCAAAGATAGTGATAGAAATTGGATGATTTATGGATGAAATGAGCATAATGAATTTGTATGAGATGATGGATCCATATTCAATGGAGAATGCCTCTATTTATAGGACTCAAGGGTTGAAGAATGAATGGAATTGGAGGATGTGGGACTAAAATGGGGATCAATAGCATTGTGACACTTGTCACAAGGCTAATGAAAGCCATGGAGATGTGTGTGGAGCATGTTTTGAAGAATGTGAAGAGTTAATGCTTGTAGGTGGATGTGTAAGAGGATGTAAGAGAATTAAATGAATATGGTTGAAATGTAAGAGAATGTTGTTGAAGGTGTAAGAGGGACAAGATGGCATGCAAGTGCAATTAAATGTCTTTGTAAGGGGAATTAAGGGATTTGTAAGAGGCTTAAATTCCTTTGGAAGAAGCATTGAAAATATTTTAAGAAGTTTAAATGCCTTTGGGAGGGAAATTCAATAAAAGGGGCTTTAAGGGAATATTCCCTAGAATATGCCTTTGTGAGGATAAATAAGGTAATATTTATTTAAAAGAATTGATTTTCTTGTGCAACTTGGTTAGTTGACTTGTAGGTGAAGGGGTGAGGGGGATGTAAGAGAATTGAAGGAATGTTAATATGGACAAGGAGAATTAAATGCTACCATGGTTCTTTAAGAAATTTAAATGCCTCAGCAGCTATCGAAACCCCGGAAGTTTAAACGTCTTCTTTATAAGTGCCCATCATGGATGGATGCAATGATATTCCAGAATGCCCATTTGAGGACAAACAAGTACCACTAACATGTTGAACCGATTCTCGGTGTTCGTCAGTTTACCATGGACGGACTGCAACCGCAAGTGGGGTTAAAGGCTAGGGAAATGGGTAATGGATATTAGGGTTTAATTAGGTTAATTAATTTAGAATTAATTAATCTAAGTGGGATTAGGGGTTTTTATGGCATTTGTTAAATAATTAGATTTATTTGATTAAATTCGATGAACATTAGTGAATTAATCTAATAAATTGTTGTATTTGATTAATAGTAGAAATTGATGAATTTAACTAAATAATAAGATTTATTTAATTAAATGGTTATTGTAGAGGTGATTTAGGAGGAATTGATGTTAATTAATCAAAATTAGATGCATAATGTCAATTAGGAATATTTGAGTGTCTACATTTTTCCCCTCTTTGAAGCAATGTACCCGCTATGTTGGTTCAAAGAATAACACTGTCGAGATCAAAGTTAATTTTATTTTTATTTTTTTGGATGCTTCATTGATGCCCCAATGGAAGAAATTATGCTACTACATTAGTGCCCCCTTGAGATATCGAGTGGAAATGTTAATTTTACGATTGATATCATGATAAAAAAGTGAGAGGATGGTTTTGCTGATCAGAGGACGAAAAGATAATTCTTTAGAAAGATTAAATAGTTGACGTAGATAATTTTGGTGATGTATAGATAGTCATCGGCCATGGGTAGCCTCATGTATATTTTGAGATATCACACATATTTCATATAGAAATATTAGCAAAGATAGAAGAATAAGAAGAATAAGATGGGTGGATCCTAGATTTTGAGAAGATGCAGAAGTCCAACAAGTCCATGAATTGTCAAGACTTTATTGGATATGGTGATGAGTGATGATGATTTGATTATCCAGGGATTGGAACATGAATGCCACAAATTTCCTTATATTTGATAAAAAACATAGATATGATGCATCAAGGTGTGGACAACCAGGATGACGTTGTATCTAGTGTGATGGACTTTGACTCAGTAAACATATAGGAGTATTCTTGTTCACACTTGACATATGAAAACCTTGCTAGGATGCACTTCAGAAGTTTCAAACATCTTGGACCAAAACATGGAAAGGCATAACCTAATAATGTAATAGTCAACAAGTTATTCAAAACCTCTTCCATGCACACCTAATAAAGCAAGTATTCGCCAAGGTTATATTACAAGAATATCCAACAAGCACAGTAGAAAATAGATAATGATCAATGCCCCAATCCTTTCTCTCTAAATATTTTAGATAGACATCATCGAGAGGTCATGGGAATAGGTGCAATAAGATAAATCATAATAAAAGATCAAGCAAAATAAACAAGCTAATGTTCTTTATACCTCTAGCCAAGACTAAACTATGGTGATGTCTAATGTTGATGTCCATTCTAGGAAAGATGTATCCTAGGACACGATGTTATTAGATGTTTTGAGACTAACAAGATGATGGGCTATTGATACCAAGAGTTGACCAACTTGTTTACTTATGGACCTAGACTTAAGACCTTGACATTTGAGTTTACACTTTCAATTTGCTATACTTGTTTTCGCTTGTTTTGACAAAGGTTGAAGATGATGATCGATTTATGGTAAGTGAATGTTTATTGTGGGTGAAAGAAAAATGGGACAGATGATTTTGGGTTTTTTGAATGTTTTTGGTATTTTGAAATGTTTTGAGGCTGTATTGGGATTTTTGAGATAATTTATAAATGTTTTTTATTTTCAAAATTTCCAATGTATTGGCATTTTCTGAGATTTTGACCAAGAACCTAACCTAAGGACCTATCCTAGGGGCCTTGGGGGTTGATCAAAGATTAGCCTTACCTATGTCATACACGCAGAGACCACGTAGTTCAACTGACACATACTCATTTATTGATGAAGAATGAACAATGTTGGACTGCTAGTTTATTATGATGGACACCTAAACAACCTATCCTAGGGGCCTTAGGGGCTAATCAAAGATTAGGATTTCCTAAATTCAAGCTCAAAGACAACGTAGTTTGACATGGTGATTATGTTTTTGAATTTTTTTTCTATTTTTTGACCTATTTTTGGATTTTTAACATGTTTTGGATTTTTTGGTTTTATGAATTTTTTGGATTTTTTGAAGTTATGGAAGATTTTAAGGATATACACAAATTTGATCTTATGTAGGTATACAGACATGCCCCCAGCGTGATGTGATAGACTACCTCGATATAGGAACGACAAACTGAACTTAGGAATGTGCCAAGTAGTACTAAGAGGGAACATGATATGTACACAAGATCAAGCCATGGTATAGACGCGAATGGGTGATAGAAAGAGCAATGGAATGTGATGGGTGGAGGTGATGGAAAGTGAGGTAGAACAAGCCAAAGAGTCCATGGTGGATGAAAAGTGATTATTTACACAAGGTACCTGATTGCCAGGTTTTCACCAAGGTACTTGCCCAAAGCACCACCGAGGTGGTTTTCGCTAGAGGACAATTTTTTTTCTTTACTGTTTTCAATCTTTTTTCTGATTTTTATATTTTTTGATTTTTTGTATTTTTAGATTTATACCGTGCAAGCTTAGGCATATTTTTTTTTGAGATGGGAGATATTGATGGGTTCTTGCAAGGGCTCACCTTCAGGTGTTGACAACTGATACACTCTTGATTTGTAACTTGTCATGATGATGAAGGGTCCCAACCAGTTGGGTTCAAATTTTCCCTTACTGTTTGTATTTGGTACATTCTTCTGATTTTCTTTTAGCACAAGCTCTCCTTCCTAGAGGGACCAAATTTTGATCTTTTCTTATAGCTCCTTTTGAGACTGTTCTGATAAACCTATAGGTGGTTCAAAGCATCCATGTGTCGCTCATCCAGTAATTCCAGCTTATTCAACCATGACACCCGATACTCCTCATCAGTGATAAGATTCTACAATGATATTCTTAGGGATGGGAGATCAACCTCAATGGGAAGGATGGCTTTTGATCCATAGACCAAGGAGAAAGTGGTTACACCTATAGGTGTGTGGATGCTGGTTTGGTAGGCCCATAGGGTGGGGTTTAACTGTAGGTGCCAGTCGTGACCAACTTCATTGATCATTTTCCTTAGGATTTTCATAATGGTCTTGTTGGAAGCCTTAGCTTGGCCATTACCCTGGAGGTAATACAGGGTGGAGAAGTGATGTTGGATATTAAATCTTTTGCATAGCTCACAGACATCCTGGTTTTTGAAGGGTGTTCCATTATCGGAGATAAGGGCTTATGGAACACTGTAACGACAAATGAGGTAATTGAGGATGAATTTAGAGATTCACTTCCCTGTGATATAGGTCATTGGGATGGCTTCTACCTATTTTGTGAAGTATTATGTGGCAGTGATAATGAACTTGTGTCCATTAGATGAGGTAGGTGTGATTTTCTTGATGAGATCGAGTCCCCACTGTGAGAAGGGCCAAGGTGTGATGATTGGTTGGAGCTCCTGAGCTGGTACATGGATGAGGTCCCCATGTTGTTGGAATTACATACATTTCCAGACATAGTTGTGAGCTTCTTTCTCCGCAGTAGGCCAATAGTACCTAGTCCTCAACAGTTTCTAGGCCAAGGTCATACCACTCGAGTGTGAACCAAAAATGCCATTGTGTACCTCTGTTAAGGTAGTCAAAGCTTCCTCAAGATTAAGGCATTGCAGTAAGGTTCCTTCGATACTTCTATGGTAGAGGGTGTCGCCTAAGATGACGAAGCAATATGACTTTTTAATGACGGTTTTCTTGAGATTCGGGGTGATGTCGGTGAGGACTCCTATTTTTAAGTAGGTGAATATGTCATGGTACCAGGGGTCACCGGGGCTAATGATTGCGCATACAAACTTAGATTTAGGTACCTCAAAAGTTGGTACAAGAAGCTATTCTACAAGAAATTCATATTTATGGATGTTCCTTGGGATATCTTTCAATGATTCGATTGTAGCCATAGAAACAACTGCTCTTTTGTATACCCTTGGTCTCTGCTCAAATGTTATGTCAATGAAGAAATCCTTGAGATCCTCCACCATCTTTTTGCACATGGTAAGCTTGTCATCCTTAGTCTAATATTCATCATTGACTTGATTGATCACTAGTTGTGAATCCCCATAGACCTTGAGTTCCATGATTTTCCATTGTACTGCGATTCAAAGTCCTATGACAAGAGCTTCATATTTTGTAATGTTATTTGTGCAAGGGAAAGACAACCTGTATGATTTCGGAATACAATCCCCTTGTGGTGTGATGAAGAGGGTTCCTGCTCTCGACCCATGCTGTGTGTAGGATCCATAAAAGTATACCTTCCAATTGTCTATGATATTTAGGTTGAAGATTGACTCGTATGGAAACTATGATACCAATGGATTTTTTGCATATATGGGAGCTTCGGCCAATTGATCTGCAATAGATTGTCCTTTGATAGCTTTTTGTTCCATATACTCAATGTCTTACTTTGTTAATATTATCACCCATTTGGCCATCCATCATGTCAGAGTTGCTTTGGATAAGAGATACTTGAGGGGATCAATCTTGGTGATGAGCTTAATCTGGTGAGCCAACATGTAGTGCCTGAATTTTTGTGAGCCAAACACTACTGCGAGACAATCCTTCTCAATGAATGTATAATTTAGCTCATGTCCCACCAAGGTTCTACTAATGTAGTAGATAGCTCTCTCTTTCCTTGTTTCATCATTCTAAGCTAGAAGAGCACAAAGAGCTACCACTGTAGCTGAAATATAAAGGATTAATGGTTTGTTCTAGATTGGCAACATGAGGACTCATGGCATTAGGAAATATTCCTTGATTTGATTAAATTCCTGATTGCATTTCTCGTCCCACTTGTAGGTCACCCCCTTGTGAAGGAGATGAGAGTAGGGGATGGTTTTATTTGCCAACTATGCTATAAATATTTTGATTGATTGAAGCCTTCCCTGCAGACCTCTTAGCTATTTTAGTGTCTGTGGAGCCTCCATGTCTAAAATTTCCTTGAATTTTGTTGGATCTATTTCGATTCCTCTCATTGACACAATATATCCCAAGAGCTTTCCTGAAGTTATGCCAAAGACACATTTCTTGGGATTGATTCGTATCTTATATTCTTCCAGTTTGTCGAAGATTGGACCCAGTGTTGATATATGATCTCGATGTTTCCTTGATTTGGCTAGTATTTCATCCACATAATCCTCTATAGATTTTTGGATCATGTCATGAAAGATCAAATTCATAGCCCTTTCATATGTAGCTCTGACATTTTTAAGCCCAAATGACATCATATTCCAATAGTAGGTGCCCCATGAACAAGTGAAGGCTATTTTATGTTGGTCATCCTTTGCAATCATAATCTGGTTGTATCCTAAAAATCCATCCATTAATGATAGAATTTCAGGCCCTGTTGTCATATCTATAATCATATCTATGTTGGGGAGGGGGAAATCATCCTTAGGACATGCTTTATTCAGGTCTTTGAAGTCGGTGCAAATTCAGATGCCCCTAGTGGGCTTGGAAATAGGTACAAGGTTAGAAACCCACTCTAGATAATCAATGGGTCAGATGAATCCTGCATCAAGGAGTTTTTGTAGCTCAAGTTTGAACAATAATGCGATTTGCGGATGCATCTTTATCAAT
>VDFB02300740.1:0-31351 GCA_007258455.2 Sequoia sempervirens
GTAGAAATTGATGAATTTAACTAAATAATAAGATTTATTTAATTAAATGGTTATTGTAGAGGTGATTTAGGAGGAATTGATGTTAATTAATCAAAATTAGATGCATAATGTCAATTAGGAATATTTGAGTGTCTACATTTTTCCCCTCTTTGAAGCAATGTACCCGCTATGTTGGTTCAAAGAATAACACTGTCGAGATCAAAGTTAATTTTATTTTTATTTTTTTGGATGCTTCATTGATGCCCCAATGGAAGAAATTATGCTACTACATTAGTGCCCCCTTGAGATATCGAGTGGAAATGTTAATTTTACGATTGATATCATGATAAAAAAGTGAGAGGATGGTTTTGCTGATCAGAGGACGAAAAGATAATTCTTTAGAAAGATTAAATAGTTGACGTAGATAATTTTGGTGATGTATAGATAGTCATCGGCCATGGGTAGCCTCATGTATATTTTGAGATATCACACATATTTCATATAGAAATATTAGCAAAGATAGAAGAATAAGAAGAATAAGATGGGTGGATCCTAGATTTTGAGAAGATGCAGAAGTCCAACAAGTCCATGAATTGTCAAGACTTTATTGGATATGGTGATGAGTGATGATGATTTGATTATCCAGGGATTGGAACATGAATGCCACAAATTTCCTTATATTTGATAAAAAACATAGATATGATGCATCAAGGTGTGGACAACCAGGATGACGTTGTATCTAGTGTGATGGACTTTGACTCAGTAAACATATAGGAGTATTCTTGTTCACACTTGACATATGAAAACCTTGCTAGGATGCACTTCAGAAGTTTCAAACATCTTGGACCAAAACATGGAAAGGCATAACCTAATAATGTAATAGTCAACAAGTTATTCAAAACCTCTTCCATGCACACCTAATAAAGCAAGTATTCGCCAAGGTTATATTACAAGAATATCCAACAAGCACAGTAGAAAATAGATAATGATCAATGCCCCAATCCTTTCTCTCTAAATATTTTAGATAGACATCATCGAGAGGTCATGGGAATAGGTGCAATAAGATAAATCATAATAAAAGATCAAGCAAAATAAACAAGCTAATGTTCTTTATACCTCTAGCCAAGACTAAACTATGGTGATGTCTAATGTTGATGTCCATTCTAGGAAAGATGTATCCTAGGACACGATGTTATTAGATGTTTTGAGACTAACAAGATGATGGGCTATTGATACCAAGAGTTGACCAACTTGTTTACTTATGGACCTAGACTTAAGACCTTGACATTTGAGTTTACACTTTCAATTTGCTATACTTGTTTTCGCTTGTTTTGACAAAGGTTGAAGATGATGATCGATTTATGGTAAGTGAATGTTTATTGTGGGTGAAAGAAAAATGGGACAGATGATTTTGGGTTTTTTGAATGTTTTTGGTATTTTGAAATGTTTTGAGGCTGTATTGGGATTTTTGAGATAATTTATAAATGTTTTTTATTTTCAAAATTTCCAATGTATTGGCATTTTCTGAGATTTTGACCAAGAACCTAACCTAAGGACCTATCCTAGGGGCCTTGGGGGTTGATCAAAGATTAGCCTTACCTATGTCATACACGCAGAGACCACGTAGTTCAACTGACACATACTCATTTATTGATGAAGAATGAACAATGTTGGACTGCTAGTTTATTATGATGGACACCTAAACAACCTATCCTAGGGGCCTTAGGGGCTAATCAAAGATTAGGATTTCCTAAATTCAAGCTCAAAGACAACGTAGTTTGACATGGTGATTATGTTTTTGAATTTTTTTTCTATTTTTTGACCTATTTTTGGATTTTTAACATGTTTTGGATTTTTTGGTTTTATGAATTTTTTGGATTTTTTGAAGTTATGGAAGATTTTAAGGATAGACATGCCCCCAGCGTGATGTGATAGACTACTCCGATATAGGCATGAAAAACTGAACTTAGGAATGTGCCAAGTAGTACTAAGAGGGAACATGATATGTACACAAGATCAAGCCATGGTATAGACGCGAATGGGTGATAGAAAGAGCAATGGAATGTGATGGGTGGAGGTGATGGAAAGTGAGGTAGAACAAACTAAAAGGTCATAGAATGGATGAAAAGTGATTATTACAAAATTTTTGATTGCGAGGTTTTTCACCAGAGTACTTTTAAACACCATAGGAGTGGTTTTAGCTAGAGACAATTTTTTTCTTCTTGTTTTCAATCTTTTTCGATTTTATATTTTTGATTTTTTGTATTTTTAGATTTATAGTGCAAGCTTAGGCATATATTTTTTGAGATGGGAGATATTGATGGGTTCTTGTAAGGGCTCACCTTCAGGTGTTGACAACTGATACACTCTTGATTTGTAACTTGTCATGATGATGAAGGGTCCCAACTAGTTGGGCTCAAATTTTCCCTTACTGTTTGTATTTGGTACATTCTTCTGATTTTCTTTTAGCACAAGCTCTCCTTCCTAGAGGGACCAACTTTTTATCTTTTATTATAGCTCCTTTTGAGACCGTTCTGATAAACCTATAGGTGGTTCAAAGCATCCATGTGTCGCTCATCTAGTAATTCCAGCTCATTCAACCGTGACACCCGATACTCCTCATCAATGATAAGATTCTACAATGATATTCTTAGGGATGGGAGCTCAACCTCAATGGGCAAGATGGCTTTTGATCCATAGACCAAGGAGAAAGTGGTTACACCTATAGGTGTGTGGATGCTGGTTTGGTAGGCCCATAGGGTGGGGTTTAACTGTAGGTGCCAGTCGCGACCAACTTCATTGATCATTTTCCTTAGGATTTTCATAATGGTCTTGTTGGAAGCCTTAGCTTGGCCATTACCCTGGAGGTAATACAGGGTGGAGAAGCGATGTTGGATATTAAATCTTTTGCATAGCTCACAGACATCCTAGTTTTTGAAGGGTGTTCCATTATCGTAGATAAGGGCTTATGGAACACTGTAACGACAAATGAGGTAATTGAGGATGAATTTAGAGATTCACTTCCCTGTGATATAGGTCATTGGGATGGCTTCTACCTATTTTTTGAAGTATTATGTGGCAATGATAATGAACTTGTGTCCATTAGATGAGGTAGGTGTGATTTTCCTGATGAAATCGAGTCCCCACTGTGAGAAGGGCCAAGTGATGATTGGTTGGAGCTCCTGAGCTGGTACATGGATGAGGTCCCCATGTTGTTGGAATTACATACATTTCCAGACATAGTTGTGAGCTTCTTTCTCCACAGTAGGCCAATAGTACCTAGTCCTCAACAGTTTCTAGGCCAAGGTCATACCACTCGAGTGTGAACCACAAATGCCATTGTGTACCTCTGTTAAGGTAGTCAAAGCTTCCTCAAGATTAAGGCATTGTAGTAAGGTTCCTTCGATACTTCTATGGTAGAGGGTGTCGCCTAAGATGACGAAGTGAGATGTCTTTTTAATGACGATTTTCTTGAGATTCAGGGTGATGTCGGTGAGGACTCCTATTTTTAAGTAGGTGAATATGTCATGGTACCAGGGGTCACCGGGGCTAATGATTGCGCATACAAACTTAGATTTAGGTACCTCGAAAGTTGGTACAAGAAGCTACTCTACAAGAAATTCATATTTATGGATGTTCCTTGGGATATCTAGTAATGATTCGATTGTAGCCATAGAAACAACTGCTCTTTTGTATACCCTTGGTCTCTGCTCAAATGTTATGTCAATGAAGAAATCCTTGAGATCCTCCACCATCTTTTTGCACATGGTAAGCTTGTCATCCTTAGTCTAATATTCGTCATTGACTTGATTGATCACTAGTTGTGAATCCCCATAGACCTTGAGTTCCATGATTTTCCATTGTACTGCGATTCAGAGTCCTATGACAAGAGCTTCATATTTTATAATGTTATTTGTGCAAGGGAAAGACAACCTGTATGATTTCGGAATACAATCCCCTTGTGGTGTGATGAAGAGGATTCCTGCTCCTGACCCATGCTGTGTGTAGGATCCATAAAAGTATCCCTTCCAATTGTCTATGATATTTAGGTTGAAGATTGACTCGTATGGAAACTATGATACCAATGGATTTTTTGCATATATGGGAGCTTCGGCCAATTAATCTGCAATAGCTTGTCCTTTGATAGCTTTTTGTTCCATATACTCAATGTCTTACTTTGTTAATATTATCACCCATTTGGCCATCCATCCTATCAGAGTTGCTTTGGATAAGAGATACTTGAGGGGATCAATCTTGGTGATGAGCTTAATCTGGTGAGCCAACATGTAGTGCCTAAATTTTTGTGAGGCAAACACTACTATGAGACAATCCTTCTCAATGAATGTATAATTTAGCTCATGTCCCACCAAGGTTCTACTAATGTAGTAGATAGCTCTCTCTTTCCCTGTTTCATCATTCTAAGCTAGAAGAGCACAAAAAGCTACCACTGTAGCTGAAATATAAAGGATTAATGGTTTGTTCTAGATTGGCGACATGAGGACTCATCGCATTAGGAAATATTCCTTGATTTGATTAAATGCCTGATTGCATTTCTCGTCCCACTTGTAGGTCACCCCCTTGTGAAGGAGATGAGAGTAGGGGATGGTTTTATTTGCCAGCTATGTTATAAATATTTTGATTGATTGAAGCCTTCCCTGCAGACCTCTTAGCTATTTTAGTGTCTGTGGAGCCTCCATGTCTAAAATTTCCTTGAATTTTGTTGGATCTATTTCAATTCCTCTCATTGACACAATATATCCCAAGAGCTTTCTTGAAGTTAAACCAAAGACACATTTCTTGGGATTGATTCGTATCTTATATTCTTCCAGTTTGTCGAAGATTGGACCCAGTGTTGATATATGATCTCGATGTTTCCTTGATTTGGCTAGTATTTCGTCCACATAATCCTCTATAGATTTTACGATCATGTCATGAAAGATCAAATTCATAGCCCTTTCATATGTAGCTCTGACATTTTTAAGCCCAAATGGCATCATATTCCAATAGTAGGTGCACCATGGACAAGTGAAGGCTATTTTATGTTGGTCGTCCTTTGCAATCATAATCTGGTTGTATCCTAAAAATCCATCCATTAATGAGAGAATTTCATGCCCTGTTGTCATATCTATAATCATATCTATGTTGGGGAGGGGGAAATCATCCTTAGGACATGCTTTATTCAGGTCTTTGAAGTCGGTGCAAATTCAGATGCCCCTACTGGGCTTGGAAATAGGTACAAGGTTAGAAACCCACTCTAGATAATCAATGGGTCAGATGAATCCTGCATCAAGGAGTTTTTGCAGCTCAAGTTTGAACAATAATGCGATTTGCGGATGCATCTTTATCAATTTTTGTCTCACAGGTTTTTCCTCAGGATACACTGCTAGATGATGGATCACTACTTCCGGATCAAGGCCTGGAATATCGACGTATGTCCACACAAAGTTAACTTTCCTTTCCTTTAGAAATGTTGCTAGATTTTCTTGCTCCTCATTCAAAAGTGACTCGGCATAGAAAGTGATGTGCGGGGTCTCTTCAGTTCCCAAATTCACGGTGTTGCACTTCTCTGCTAGGACTACTAATTTCTCTTGATGGATGGCACTAAGGGGAAGATTGAATCCCTCATCCTTTGGTGCCTTAGAGAGGTTTTCACCATCAGATACGTCCTTTTTTTTACTATTTTGGGATCAAAAAGTGCCACAATGTGGTTTTCACTTAAGGATCGAGACATTACTCTTAGATTTTCAATTTTGTGACTAAGAGATTCAATCGTTTCCCCATAGTATGCATGTGTATCTAGCTTGATGTCGAACCCTGCTTTGTGATCTCCATACGATAGATTATCCCTTAGTTTCATGAATTCCAAGAGAGCCTTGTTGTTTTCAAATGTATCTAAGATCGGTGGTCCTCGTTGGTCATAGTCGATGAGTTGGGGGTAAATGAGCTTCAGCTCAATGACTTGGTTACTTGACTCGAATGATATGGAAGTTTTCATGAAAAGAGAGGAATCCTCAAATAGTATGGGTAGGTTGGAGATGGGATCCTTGAAGGGACTACTAAGCGAGACAAGTACCGAAGAGGAAGCTTTGCCCATTTTAACAAGAGCACCTTTGCCAAGTATGGTTAACCTTGGAGGGGTACATCCGAGACCAAGATTCTTAAGTCACTTCTCAAGAATGATAGGCTCTAATAGGTCATCATTTTTCCCAAGCTTCTCATTTTTGTTGTAGCCCTAGCCAAAAATTAAGTGTAGACCCATGTTGTCCTCATTCACCGGGAGAATGGTTGCAGGTCAGTTATCTTGATATAGGAGGCCTAGATATCTTCCTCGTCCACAACTTCTTTGCTCAAGTCTCCCCACTTTTTTAGGTGGTAGTAGATGCTTGAATGTCTGGGATACGCCTTTGCTAGGTTGTGGTTTTCCATGAGATTTAGGAGATTGAGGTAACTCTCCCACCACATATGTGTCCTTCTGCAAGTTATAGTCCCCATAACCATTGTCTTTTATTATAACTTTGATATTTGGGATGTTCTAATGATGGTTGTCTTTGTCTCAATGGTGGAGGATAAAGTGGAGGGTCGACATAGGGGGATGTAGGTCCCTCATCATTTTTTGGAACTTGGGGAATCTTGTAATATTTCACTTCCAAATTTTTGTAATAATAGAAAGATTCGGGGTCGCCATAGATTGTGACTTCTTGATTTTGGGTATGGGAATTTTACACATTGGTGGAATGTAGATGTGACAGCTTGCATCGCATGGATCCATGGATTCCCTAGGAGAATATTGTATGGAAGCTGAAGGTCAAGGACTTGACAGGTGGTTTCCATGATTTTTGGCCCCACTTGGATGGTGCCTTGGGACACCCGTTCTTGGTAATCGTAGGTCCTGATGGTGATACCTTTTCCTTTTTAAATGACATCCTCTGAGAATCCTAGATTATTTATTAGCTGCAAGGTACAAATATTCCCCGCACCCCCATCCACCAAGACCCTTTTGAATTTGTTCTTATGGACTAAGACCTTGAGGTGGAGTGCACGATTATGAGATGGTTGGATTGGGAGGTCATGCTCGGAAAATGTAAGGAGATGTGGTGTAGTGATATGTCCAACCATAGCTTGAAATTGGTCTGCATCAAGGTCCTTGGGAACAGAGGATGCGACCAATGCTTTCTCTGGGATGTCCCTATGTGTAGGTGATATCTTAAGCAATTCCATGATGGAGATTTGGGCTAGAGTCCTTTTCAATTGCTCTAACATGATATAACCACTAGGGTTGGATTTCAGATTGGTAGGTGGTGCCCTAGGTGGTGGCGATGGTCCTAGGATAGAAATCCTACCGCTGCGTTCGGTGACTCCACACTTGGCTCTAGGTCCTTTAATATTGAAAACCATTACAAATTCATCCAATGATGCTACAACATGGTCATAGATATGGTTTACATTGGTATAATTATTTCCTTTTCCATTGTTGTTTCCTTTGTTGTGATCAGGCATCGGGTTTGTGTATATCTTGAGATCTTGATTTCCTGTTGGTTGTTCAATGGTTATAACTTTATCGTCGATGAGATCTTGGATAAGAATTTTGAGTCTCATAAAACTAGTTGTTGTGTGTCCCTTGATCTTGTGAAAGTCACAAAGGTGATTCTCATTATACCAGGGTAGTTTAACTTGAGGCTCTTGGTAATTTTCATAGACGGGGAGTGTGATGAGGTTTGCTTGCACTAGTTGTTGCATGAAAAATTCAATGGGTTCCCCTAGTGGTGTATACTTGTGTTTTGGTGGATATTTGTTCCTTGGGGGTGGTCCTCCTTGAGCATTCACATTGTTGACTGTTTGATTATTCAATTGTTGTTGTGTTGGGTTTGTTTGTGTGGTGTTCTGGTGAATGGGTTGTTGTGTGTTGATTTGTGGTTGATGAGTGTTTTGTGGGTATGTTTGCATGTTTTTCCTTGGAGCAGTAATAACAACTTTGGCATCAACAACACCATCATTGGTAACATTTTTATTTTTAGCCCATGTGTGAGGTTTTTCATTGTAGCTTGTTGATGGTCTATTGTCATGGTACACAGGTGTGTGTGCCCTTGTGCTATGTTTAAATGCCTTTGGGAGGGAAAGTCAACAAAGGGGGCTTTAAGGAAATATTTCGTAGAATATGCCTTTGTGAGGATAAATAACGTAATTACTTATTTAAAAGAATTTATTTTCTTGTGCAACTTGGTTAGTTGAATTGTAGGTGAAGGGGTGAGGTGGATGTAAGAGAATTGAAGGCATATTAATGAGGATGTAAGAGAAGTTAATGCCTTTGTAAGGGGAATTAAGGGATTTGTAAGAGGCTTAAATTCCTTTGGAAGAAGCATTGAATACCTTGTAAGAAGTTTAAATGTCTTTGGGAGGGAAAGTCAACAAAAGGGGCTTTAAAGGAATATTCCCTAGAATATGCCTTTGTGAGGATAAATAAGGTAATTACTTATTTAAAAGAATTGATTTTCTTGTGCAACTTGGTTAGTTGACTTGTAGGTGAAGGGGTGAGGGGGATGTAAGAAAATTGAAGGCATGTTAATGAGGATGTAAGAGAAGTTAATGCCTTTGTAAGGGGCATTAAGGGATTTGTAAGAGGCTTAAATGCCTTTGGAAGAAGCATTGAAAACCTTGTAAGAAGTTTAAATGCCATTGGGAGGGAAAGTCAACAAAAGAGGATTTAAAGGAATATTCCCTAGAATATTCCTTTGTGAGGATAAATAAGGTAATTACTTATTTAAAAGAATTGATTTTCTTGTGCAACTTGGTTAGTTGACTTGTAGGTGAAGGGGTGAGGGGGATGTAAGAGAATTGAAGGCATGTTAATGAGGATGTAAGAGAAGTTAATGCCTTTGTAAGGGGCATTAAGGGATTTGTAAGAGGCTTAAATGCCTTTGGAAGAAACATTGAAAACCTTGTAAGAAGTTTAAATGCCTTTGGGAGGGAAAGTCAACAAAAGGGGTTTTAGGGAATATTCCCTAGAATATGCCTTTGTGAGGATAAATAAGGTAATTAATTATTTAAAAGAATTAATTTTCTTATGCAACTTGGTTAGTTGACCAAGGTTTGACTTAACCAAGGGTGGGGTAAAGGATAGGGAAATGGGTAATGGAGATTAGGGAGTAATTAGGTTAATTAATTTAGAATTAATTAATCTAAGTGGGATTAAGGGTTCCTATGAAATTTGTTAAATAATTAAATTTATTTAAATAAATGAGAGGACATAGGGGATTTAATTAAATAATTTGGTTTATTTAATTAAATTAGATGAACATTAGTGAATTAATCTAATAAATTGCTTTATTTGATTAATAGTAGAAATTGATGAATTTAACTAAATAATAAGATTTATTTAATTAAATGGTTAGTGCAGCGGTGATTTAGGAGGAAGTGATGTTAAGTAATCAGAATTAGATGCATAATGTCAATTAGGACTATTTGAGTGTCTACAATCATAAATTAAAGTAGTGGAAAAGTTTAAACATGATATTTGACATGCACGAATGAATGATAAATATGCATAAAATCAATAATCTTCAATGATAATTATGATATTAATGTAGAGTGTACTTGGAGGTATTGTTTGAAAGGAAATGCAACTCATGTGAAGGAGTTGAATGTTGCCTGCAGCTTAATTTGAAGTGACTTGCCATGAATGCTATGAACTTCATGTAGTGAAGGCTTGAAATTGAAGGTAGTATATGTGTGGCACATGGAAATTATATTACAATGATGGATGAAAAAGGCTACTAAAAGTACACAATAGGGGAGGTGAAAGTTATTGCATGGTACAATGGAATCGAAAAAGGTGGTATGATGGATATGCGATTAGGAATGAAATATGTTGCATGTAATAAAGTGTAAGGTGTATAGATACATGTAGTAATAGGTCCCTTCTTGTAGCTTTTTCGCTTAGGGGTGTGATGCTATAGGTCCTTGTTACTTCTACTAGTAGTTCAGAAAATGAAGGTTGTTGAATGTCACATGTGTGGTGTGTGCATGTGAGATGTATGATATAATTATACCTGTGAAATTTTAGGGGGAAAGTTGTGTGATAGGGAGACTGCAAGAATCAATCACAGATGCTGCAGGAAGCAATCACAGATTCCTGCGCTAGGCCTTAGCATAGACCTCTTTGGTGAAATTGCTGTTCCACCCTAACCTATAGGAACTCAACCTTGTCTAAGTTCCCCTGGTTCTCCTGCCAACCTCACTATCTTGTCAAGTTTGCATCTACCAAGCCAAATCTTGGTGCTATGACTCCTTTCTTCCTTAGCCTTTTATGCATTCAAAAGACTAATCCTCCCTCAATACATGAATGGATCTTGCAAGGGTGAGGGAATGTTTTCCAAAGCTCCAAAACAACCTCCTAGGGTTCTTGAAACTTCACTTAGACTCCATCTTACCAACGCTTGCATGAAGCCTATTCCATAGGTTTGGCCCTTGAGCCCCTATTTGGTCTCTGAACAGGGGTAAATTGCTTTTCCCTCCTAAACCCACCAAAGGTCTTAGGTTCTTGACTTAGGTTTTGTGCTTCCCCTATCTATAGCTTCAATATTTCTAGGGTTCTAGTCTTGCTCAGGCCGTATGCTGTCCAAACACCAAATTAGTCAAGCAGCTAGGGTTTCAAAACTGCTCAGAACCAGTTTTAGGACTGGTGAAAAGTTCTCCTCCTAAACGGATTGCTGGGCTCTCCTCCTTATCACCATGCGTGGCCAAGACCTTCCCCTAAATTCTCCAAAAATAATTTCTCAAAAAGCTTCACTCCCCTGCAAGTTATCAACGCTGTTCTACAGCCTTTCCTAACCGGGCTCTTCACTGGCTCGCCTAGGGCAAGGCTTTTCTCATAGCTCCTGCAACCAAAAGAAACCTAACTCCTACCATATTTACAAGTATAGAGATGGAGCCTGACCACATTCCCAAAAATTCCATACTTCCTGGTATGGAGGGAATGCAGCCTAGAACTCCATTTTTACACAGTTCCAGTCAAAACAGAAATAAGGAAAAAAAAACACAGAATTTACAAGAATGGATGAAAGCGAAGGAACAGCTATCAAATGTGCCAAAAAAATTTTTTAGAGGCCTCTCTACATGCTAAAAAAACCTACAAAATACCTCTTTTAATTCATTTAGCTGCTGTCACACAAACAAGAACCGAAAAACAGAAAATAAGACAAGAACGCTATTTTCTTTAATTTCTGGAAAACACAGTCCGTACAAAAACTTATAACCAACCAAAAAGGTCGTGGTATGCCTTAAATATGCCTCCAAAACAATTTAGGTGCTTGGGTCGAGGCTTAGATGACCTAAAAATGCATTTTTGTAAAACCTATTGTGTTTACAAACACTTAGGAAATTTTTACAACTTAGCCAAAATGAAGAGTTAAAACTACTTAACTCTTGTTAACCTCATTTCCAAAGTTCAAAGAAAACCCCAAGCACCTAAAACAATGGTCAACATGACCTTATGAAAGCACAACAAAATTTAGACTTCCTACAAAAACTTCAATTAAGCTGAACTTTGCCAGGTGCTCCTGCACCATTCTCCCCCTCTCAGCTCAACCAACTAAGGAACTTTAGGAGAGATCAGAGACATATCAATGCCTTTCTTCTTAAAATATGCTTCTTCTACCCAGGTAGCTTCAGATTCATGCTTATCCTTCCATTTGACAAGATGCTCCATGTACACCTTGTGCCTTGTAGTCTTCTTCACTCTTGACTCCAAGATTTTCTCTGCTTGTAGCTTGTCTAGAGTTGGTATGGACATGTTGCTGATGTCCTTGAACACCTCCTGACTGTCTTGATCCAGATCCTTGACTTTCCCTTTATATTTGATCAAATCAGCAACATTGAAAACTGGAGAGATGCCCAAATCTGATGGTAATTCCACCTTATATGCATTCTTGCCATATTTGGCCAACACCTTGCATGGACCCACTCTTTTCATCTGTAACTTGGTGGCCATGCCCTTCTGCAATCTGTATTTGTTGAGATGGACCATAACATAGTCCCCAACTGCAAATTGTACATCCTTCCTTGTCAAATCAACATTCTCCTTCAACCTTTGAGTTGCTATTGTAACTGTTTTCTTAACCTGCTCATGAATCTCCTTCATGGTCTGAGTGAATTCTTCTGCATGTCCACTCTTATTTTCCATGGATCCTAAATCTTTGAGTTCACAAATGCCTCTTGGGTGCATCCCATACAAAAATTCAAATGGACTTTTCCCTGTAGTTCTATTAACACTGTCATTATAGGCATATTCAGCTTGGGAAATCACCATATCCTAGGTCTGTCCATATTCTTTAGTTAAGCTCCTTAAAAGATTACCTAACACTCTATTAACCACCTCTGTTTGACCATCGGTATGAGGATGGTAAGCTGATCCAAATGACAGATTTGTACCCAATCTTCTCCATAGAGTCTTCCAAAAATGACTCATGAACTTCACATCTCTGTCAGAAACAATGCTTAGAGGCAAGCCATGGATCCTTACAACTTCCTTGAAGAAAAGATGAGCTATGTATCTTGCATCATGAGTAATTTTGCAAGGAATGAAGTGACTCATCTTGCTAAATCTGTCCACTACTACATAAACACTGTTAAAACCAGTCTTGGTCTTAGGAGGACCTACCACAAAATCCATGCTCACACACTCCCATGGTTTGTTAGGAATGGGCAGGGGCTGATATAAACCAGCATTGCTAGCTCCCCCCTTAGCTTTCATGCATACAACACACTGTTCCACATATTTTCTGACATCTCGTGCTAATTAGGCCAGTAATAGAACCTTTGAACTAGCTCTAAAGTTTTATTAATACCAAAATGTCCACTAAGACTGCCATTATGCTTTTCTTGAATTAGATTTTCCCTCATTGATCCTCTTGGAACACATAACTGGTTACCCTTAAATAACAGTCCATTTTGCAGCGTATACTTAGCATAGTGACTATGAAAATGATTCTCAAAATCAGAGCATACCTTGTAAGCTTCTGAGAAGTCTTCATCCTCACCATAGAGGTCTTTGAAACACTCTATTCCAATGCTCATTAACTATATTTCTTGCACTGTCAGCAACCTTCTGCTTAATGCATCTGCAACCTTATTCATTTGTCCCTTCTTGTGCTTGATGGTAAAAGTGAAAGCGGATACTATATTCATCAATTCAGTCTCTATTACTCGGCATTTTTCTTGGAATTTGTTTGCTTTAACTAAGTACGTTCGCTATCGATTGAAAACCACAAACTCTTTGGGTAACAAATAATGCCTCCACTTCTAGGAATTTTGCCACTAAAGCATATAATTCTAGATCATAGGTGAGAGTACTTTTTATGGCTTCGGTGAAGGCTTTCACTAAAAAGGCTTCTGAGGTCTACCTTCTTGACTAAGTACTCCTCCCTCTTTACTCACTTGCATCACACTCAGCTTCTGTTTTATTAAACAGGCAATAATAACGAGAATTGATTTACGGATTGCCCTTCTTGTTTCATTTTCAAACCCTTTATCGACCTCTTGGAATTATTAAGCTTTTGTTTTTAGACCACCTTTAATAGTATCGGCTGCAATTTTTATACCTTCATTCTTATGAATTTCATATAAAACTGAACACAAACCATGAAAGCTTCTTACCTCACATTCAACATGGACTGGTGGAAAAAGGCGTTTTACCGGATAACCCCTTCCACCTTTAGCTTATGGTCCATCTTCAATGTTCCTTTGGATACTACAAAACATAGATACACAAGCTCTTTCTTGAAGAACTCACACTTCTCAAGGTTGATTGCCAACTTCTCCTCTTGCAACCTTTTGAGAACCATTTCCACATGCTTCAAGTGTTCTTTTGCTGTCTTACTGAAAATCGTTAATATAAATGAGATGAACTACTACAAAATTCTGGCGAAATCCTTAAACTATTCGGTAGTCTCATGAGCGTTATGAGGGGGCATTTGAGATAGTGGCATCACTTTCATCTTATAATCCATCATTTATCTAAGTTATGTTCACTCATCCCTCCGTAATGCTTAATCCTAATTTGATGGTAGCCGCTCTTGAGGTCCAACTTTAGGTAGAAATCATTGCTCCTCCAAGGCAATCCATTAAATCTCCAATTCTGGGTATTGGAATTCTTCTAATAAGGCGAGTAATAATTGCTCTAGAATCGGTACAAAGTCTCCACTTACATCTCTTTCTGTTCTTACAAGATACCAGGAGATTTTGTAAGGTACGTCTCTTTGAATCAATCATATTGATCAATAATTCTTACTTGCCCTAGCCACCTCTGGAGTTACGCTTTCGGGAATAAGTTTGTATCTTTGCTTTGTTGAGCAATGTAAGGGCTCGGTATAAAAGTCAATTTGATGACTTATTGCTCTCTTTGGTGTAGTAAAAGTTGAGGGGGTACGCCATCACTCACTACAATATGCTCTTGTACTTATCAAGTAACCTTTGGACTGCTTCTGGTAAGACTGTCCTTTCAACCTTTTCTTCCTCTTTGGACTGCATCATGATCACATAACCTTCATTCCCTTGATGTAGATTTCTGATAAACTCTTTACCACTACTCAACATGATGTTTGGTACCTTGGACTGCCCTTCATCTTCTTCTGACAGGGACTGCAGTTTGAAGGTTCTTCCATCCTTCTTGAATGAGATGGTGTTCTCTTTCCCATCATAAATGGCACTTCTGTCATATTGCCATGGTCTACCTAGTAGCAGATGGCATGCATCCATGGGTAATACATCACAAACTAGCTTGTCTTTATAGCCTCCAATTGAAAATTCCACTGTTACCTGCTCATTCACCAAAACACTCTGCCCTTTATTCAGCCATGTGACCTTGTAGGAGTTATTGTGGGGTACTTTCTCCAATTTTAGCTTTGTTACTGCCTCCTCTGAGATTATGTTATCTGTTGAACCTGAGTCTACTATGACTTTGCACACTTTTCCAAGTATCTTGCACCTTACTCTGAAAAGAGCTCTTTTTTGCTTAGGTTCCTCTTTGACTGGCTGCCTTATCAAAACTCTGTTAAACATCAGATTCTCTCCTACCTCAGACTCTATATGACTAATTTCAGATGCTTTAGGACTCATGGAGTCCTCTTGTGCCTAGGCCACTCTCTTTTCATTGCTAGAAGAAGATGCTTTCTCCGGGCACCTATAAGCAGGGTGACCTAGTTGGTTACAATGATAACACTTCATGTTTGCAAAGTAAAAATTACTACTACCTGCTCCTCTTCCTCTGTTTGAACCTCCTTGAGGTCCTCTTCCTCTGTTAAATCCTCCTCTTGAAGATGTTTCACCTCCATGCTCAGTGAGCTTAGTTTCTCCTTGGTTCCTTTGATCATTACCTCTACCTTGGTAACCACCACACTGTCCTCTTTGATCTCTACCTTTACCTCTGCCCTTAGAGGACTGATCTTGCTTTCTTTTGTTCCTTTCCTCAATCTTTATGGCCAACTGATAACATTGGTGTACTGTCTTGGGACTTAGTAAGGCCATCTCTTCCTGAATGTTCCACTTCAAGCCATTAAGGTACCTAGCCACTTTTAGGCTCTCATCCTCTGTCACATTTGATCTCAAGCAAAGCTTCTGAAACTCTTCAGTATAGGTGTTTACATCTTGATCTTTCTGCCTTAGACTTTGCCTCTTCTTGTGAAGTTGGATCTCATAATCATCTAGTATATAGGCTTCCTTTACCTTAGCAACCATTCCTTTCCAAGTTGATATGGGTTGTTTACCTTCTTTTTCTCTTTCATTCTGAACAAACTTCCACCATGTCAAGGCTGATCCTCTCAACCTTGATTTAGCAACCTTCACCTTTTGTGCTTCAGTTACTCCATCACACTCAAAGTGATTCTCCATGCCCTCTATCCAATCCATGACCAAATCAGGATCCATCTTTCCACAGAACAAAGGTATGCCCTCAAGTCCTTTAATGCCTTCAAGAAAGGCTCCTCCTCCAAAACAGGGTTAGGTTCAGGGACCTTGTCTTCCTCTGCAACCTCTTCTTCCTTTGGTATCGTTCCTTCAAACCTTGCATTGTTCAATGCTTTCTCAAGTTGCTCTATTCTTTCTTTTAAGGACTTGTTGTCCTCTTCTTGTTCTTCAACCCTCTTGGCTAACTATGCATTTGTCACCATGGCGGGGGTTTCACTTGACTCAACTTCTGACATATAAGCTGCTTTCCCAAATCTTTTGCTTGCTCTGATACCAATCTGAATAGGGAGACTGCACGAATCAATCACAGATGCTATAAGAAGCAATCACAGATTCCTGTGCTAGGCCTTAGCATAGACCTCTTTGGTGAAATTTTTGTTCCACCCTAACCTATAGGAACTCAACCTTGTCTAAGTTCCCCTGGTTCTCCTGCCAACCTCACTATCTTGTCAAGTTTGCAACTACCAAGCCAAATCTTGGTGCTATGACTCCTTTCTTCCTTAGCCTTTTATGCATTCAAAAGACTAATCCTCCCTCAATACATGAATGGATCTTTCAAGGGTGAGGGAATGTTTTCCAAAGCTCCAAAACAACCTCCTAGGGTTCTTGAAACTTCACTTAGACTCCATCTTACCAACGCTTGCATGAAGCCTATTCCATAGGTTTGGCCCTTGAGCCCCTATTTGGTCTCTAAACAGGGGTAAATTGCTTTTCCCTCCTAAACCCACCAAAGGTCTTAGGTTCTTGACTTATGTTTTGTGCTTCCCCTATCTATAGCTTCAATATTTCTAGGGTTCTAGTTTTTCTCAGGCCGTATGCTGTCCAAACACCAAATTGGTCAAGCAACTAGGGTTTCAAAACTGCTCAGAACCAGTTTTAGGACTAGTGAAAAGTTCTCCTCCTAAATGGATTTCTGGGCTCTCCTCCTTATCACCATACGTGGCCAAGACCTTCCCCTAAATTCTCCAAAAATAATTTCTCAAAAAGCTTCACTCCCTTGCAAGTTATCAACGCTGTTCTGCAGCCTTTCCTAGCCGGGCTCTTCACTGGCTCTCCTAGGGAAAGGCTTTTCTCATAGCTCCTGCAACCAAAAGAAACCTAACTCCTACCATATTTACAAGTACAGAGATGGATCCTGACCACATTCCCAACAATTCCATACTTCCTTGTATGGAGGGAATGCAGCCTAGAACTCCATTTTTACACAGTTCCAGTCAAAACAGAAATAAGGAAAAAAAAACACATAATTTACAAGAATGGATGAAAGCGATGGAACAGCTATCAAATGTGCCAAAAAAAATTTCCAGAGGCCTCTCTACATGCTAAAAAAACCTACAAAATGCCTCTTTTAATTCATTTAGCTACTGTCACACAAACAAGAACCGAAAAACAAAAAATAAGACAAGAACGCTATTTTCTTTAATTTCTAGAAAACACAGTCCGTACAAAAACTTCTAACCAACCAAAAAGGTCGTGGTATGCATTAAATATGCCTCCACAACAATTTAGGTGCTTGGGTCGAGGCTTAGATGACCTAAAAATGCATTTTTGTAAAACCAACTGTGTTTACAAACACTTAGGCAATTTTTACAACTTAGCCAAAATGAAGAGTTAAAACTACTTAACTCTTGTTAACCTCCTTTCCAAAGTTCAAAGACAACCCCAAGTGCCTAAAACAATGGTCAACATGACCTTATGACAGCACAACAAAATTTAGACTTTCTACAAAAACTTCAATTAAGTTGAACTTTGCCAAGTGCTCCTGCACCATTTTGCTTCTCGTCTACTAATATTTTTGAATAACTGCTTCTTGTTGTTAATGAATTTTATATCTGTGGCTCAAATTGATGTTGTAATGATAAAATAAAGTCATCCTTCTATAATGGACATTTGCAAAGCTTCAACCTATGACCATTAACTAGCAATGAAAATTGTACATCATCAATTATTTGTAATTGAACTATTCCATTTGAAAAGATTATTTCTATCTCATATGGCCCAAGCCATCTAGTCTTTAATTTACCTTTGTTATCTTTGTACCTTGAATCATATAGTAAATCCCAATCACTTGTACTGAATTCTTTGGTTTTAATAAACTAGTCATGCCAATGCATTCTTTATTTTTGGATGATTTCAATATGGTGTATGACTTCCATTCTTATTTCATCTAATGCATTGAGGTTATGTAGCCTCTCCTTATGTGTTTTTGATAAGTCCAACCCAATTTGACTACTATCCTCAAAGTCTTGTATTCAAATTCTATTGGAAGTACTACTTTTTTTACCCCACACCAATTCATATGGTGTAAAACCTATTGTTGTCTTCCAAGTTGTCTTGTAAGTCCAAATTACTTCAGGTAACCTGACTGCCCAACCCTTCCTATGGAGTTGCAGTGTCTTTATGAGGATGTTTTTAATTTCTCTATTAGTGACCTCCACTTGACCATTTTCTTGAGGGTGTAGGGTGCAGACTTTTTATGTCTTATCTCATATTCTTGCACTAGTTTTGTGATCATATATGAGGTAAACTATGGCATCTAGTCTGCGATAATCTCTCTAGGAACACCATATCTTCATAGAGATATTTGGCCACATTCCCATAAATAAATTTGGCTACATTCTCATCTCTTACAAACTGTAAAGATTTAACCTCCACCCATTTGGTAAGGTAATTTGCGCAAACCAGTAAGTATTCCTTGTTATTTGATGTTGGGGAGATGGGACCAATAAAATCTAGTCCCCATTTATCAAATGGTCCTATTAATAGTTGTGATTGTAATGGCATCTCATCTATCTTTGTTGGCCTTCCCATTCTCTAACACCTATCACAACTCTTGGTGTAATTGATTGTATCTTTATGAAGTGTTGGACAATAATAGCCAGTATTCAAGATCTTAAGAGTTCTCCTCTTTATTGCAAAGTGTCCCCCACAAGGTTCATCATGGCATGCTCTGAGGATATCATATACTTCATCTTCTTTGATGCATCTTCTCATTATACTCTCAGGCCTTGTGTAGAATAAAATCTAGCTATCCATGAGTAAGGAAAAAAAATGAACTAATTGTCTCCTCTCCCTTACTGAGAGATGTAGTGGTGTTTTCCCTGCTACCAAATAGTTGGCTATGTCTGCATACCAAGGTGTAAGAAGAGAAAGAGTAAATAGGTGCTCATCTCAGAATGAATCATCTACAACATCTTCTAATTTTGTTGGTAGTCTAAAGAGGAAATTTGCTACTACATTGGCTTTCCCTGGCTTGTCCACAATAGTAATATCAAATTCTTGAAGTAGTAGTAACCACCTCACAAGCTTGCCACCAACTATTGGTTTGTTCATTAGATACCTTATTGTTGTATTATCAGTATGTATGAATTTAGAATACCTTGTAATGTAGTGTCTGAATTTGTTGATTAAATGAACCATTGCTAACATCTCCTTCTTAATTATTGTATAGTTGATTTTTTCCCCTTGAAGATTTTTACTAATATAATAAATGACATACTCAAGATTTCTATCTTTTTTTCCTAGCACAACTCCTATTGAAAAATCAAAAGCATCTGTATGGACATGGAAAGGTAAATTCTAGTTTGGTACTCTTAAGATAGGGGTATTGGTTAGTACTGACTTGAGAGATTCAAATGAATGTTGACAATCAAGTGTCCATTCAAACTCTACATCTTTAGACAATAAGATGAATAACAGTGTTGCAAGTTTACTAAAATATTTTATGAATCTTTTGTAGTACCCATCATGGCCAAGGAAGCTTCTAACATCCTTTTATTTTGGGGGTACAGGAAATGTTCATATTATCTCAATTTTGTTAGGATCTACTTGGATTCCCTTATTGGACACAAAATGTCCCAAAACTACTCCCTAGGTCATCATCATGAAATATTTTTCATGACTTGGGGATAGGAGATGATCTTGAAACCTCTATAGTACTTTCTCCAAATTGGAAAGTGCTTCATCATAGGTATTCCCATAAGTTATAAAATCATCCTTGTAAACTTCCATGGAATCATGAGCAAAGTTTGAGGATATGCTCAATATGTTGTTTGGAAGGTGGCAGCTGCATTACATAGCCCAAATGGCAAGACAAAGTAAGCATATGTACCCCAAGGGTGTGTGAAGGTTGTCTTGTCTTGGTCTTTTGGGTCTATTTTAATCTGATTGTATCCACTAAATCCATCCAAAAAGGAAAAGTATTGCTTTTCTGCCAATGAATCTAGTACTTGGTCATTGAATGGAAGGGGAAAGTGGTCTTTCCTAGTTGTTGCATTCAACTCATAGTAGTCTACACACACTCTCCATTTCCATCCTTTCTTAGGTACAATTACTAGTGGAGACACTCACTGATTGTCAGAGATTGGGTAGATGAATCCTACATCCAACAACTTTTGTAATTCTCCTTTGACTATGTCACGAACTACAGGGTACATTCTCTTGGGGTTGCCTAACTGGTTTATAGCCTTCATTGATGTAAATACAATGCATGCATAGGTTTTGGTCTATACCCTTCATGTCTTGGTAATCCCATAAAAATGCAACTGTGTGTGCTTGCAACACATTCAACAGTGAGGTCTGTTGTCCTATAGTCAATTGACTAGTGTCTTGATTGGTGTAATCTCTAAAGTCAAGGATGATGTTTGAACAGATGAAATGTCAAGACCTACTATATTTGGAATAAAATGATGTGTCAATAAGGTGTAGTTTTTTTTTGAAATGGACTTAGATATATGTGCAGGAATTATGTTCTACCGGGGGTCTTGAAAACATGTTAAACAATCATGTTGTTGCGGGTCCCTACCATATTTTTTTTGCATAATGTTTGTAATCAGTTCATCTTCATCTTGGTTTTCTAACAAGGGACTATGTTTAATAGTCATTAGAGTTTTTAATGAGTACCGGTCTTCCTCATCTAGGGCAGGCCATATAGTTTTCTCTAAATCTGTATGTGGCTGGGTAGGTAGATAGATGACTAGTTTCTTAGTCATATTTCCATTGGAAATGATCATGTTACTAGACCTGCAATTTATAAAGGAATCTATAGTTGTCAACCAAGGTCTCTTGAAGATGAGGGGATAACCAACAAGATTAGCTTTAGGCTGCAATACCATAAAGTCTGTAGGATACTCCCATGAGTCTAATGTTATTACCAAGTCTTCTATGATTCCCTCAAGCTTGACTGTGGACCTATCTACTAACTATAGCACAATAGGTGTAGTTCTAAGCTCCATTAGTTGTAATAATTTCATGGTTTCTTTGGTCATTACATTAATGGTTGCCCCAAGGTCAATTAAGGTATTCTAAATGAGAGTACTATTGATTTTTACATCCATTACAAGGCTCCCAAGATCTACATACTTGGGGACAGTTACGTTTTCCAACATAATATCTGCAAGTTGTCCTAAGAAATGTATAGTCTAAGGGTCCTTATGTTTCTTGCCTGGATTTTTAAGGCATAATTGTTTCACTATTTTGGTATAAATGGGTACTTCTTTAATGGCCTAGATGAGGGGTATCTTGATTCAAACATCCTTGATTTGTCCCAATAGATCAGTTTTAGCTTGTGAATGATGTTTTTGGATAGTTAGTCTCTTAGGGAATGGAGGCTCTGGACTCATGTTGATGGGTTGACCTAATTTGACTTAGGTTCCTTGGGTTGTTTATCCATGAGCTCTACTGGATTTTCTCATTAGTCAATTTAGTGATATAAGGAGATGAAGGTCCAACCAACATTTTCCTTGATCTAAGGTGTACAACACTCACCTCAATACCCCATCCCCGACAACAGTGCCAAAAATTTAGGGCCTCCCTAATGTTTGATTAACTTGGTGCTACAAGTAGACACACAATTTAGAGGATGGCTTCCTAACTGAACAATTCATCTTCCATGAGAGGCTTCATTTAATTATCAACCAGGGCTTTGTAAGCTTTTGATAGTGTTGGCGCTATATATGCATTCATGGATTCAAACACACCCTATATCAATGAGTATAGGTGATTACACATGTACAAAAAATTGTAAAAGCTAGAAAAGGAAATGAATGTGTTTAACTTGAAAAATAGGGGAATAAACATAAGTTGTTTCTTATTCTACGAGTACTTATCACTTAAGTTTGTGACTATTAACTTCTAAGACTGAACTATAACTAATTACTTTCGAAGTATGAAACACACATTAAGCTACAAAATCCAATTCAATTATAGGATCATATTCATGAATTCCACGTGCATGAATTGGAAACTATCTTAACTAAATTCAACAACGCATGAATTAATCTAATAATAGGAAATAGAGTGGATAGCAATACCTCAAGTGGCCCTTGCTGGAGTTGCTTCCACAACAGATGTCAACAATTACTACTTAATCAACAAATCATGATATTGAACTAACTCCTTTATTGCATGAAACTCTGAACTCTGACAAGAATCTACTAAAGATTTCTCATTGAATAATACATATTTTTTATTCAATTAATAATAGAAAAACTAACAATGATCAACTATTAATTGGTAATTTAGCAAAAACTAACTAGATAACTGACTAGATTCACTCCTCACAACATATCCCACTATATAGGGTATGCAAGGAGTCTTATTCCTTCTAGGATTAAAAAAAGAACCATAATTTATTCGTCCACTCTCTCTCAAAGATAGGGAGAGGACTTAGTCTTGTTAAAAAAACCATAATTGAAAAGTAGAAGAAGAAAAATTAAATTAGAACTCTGCCCCAATGATTAATCGCCATTACAGAGACGTGTTTCATAGAAAACGTCACGAAATGGGTTACTCCTATTCATAATAGACTTCTTCTTCTTCCAGTCATCTTATTTGGTGGATAAGAATGTGCTTGTGGTGACTCATGGTTGCGTGGCTCTATTGGATGCCTTTTCTCTCCTTCTAGGGCAGCATTTGTTCAGCTTTCATTCTAAACTAACTCCCAGCTACCCTTTTGTTTGCTGGGTTGTTATGCTTTATCAGCAGAAATCTGTGGAGTTATAGGTCGCCTGATAAAAGAATTCAGTTTCATCCCTAAGGAACACATATCATTAACAATCATAATTTATGCATAGAATCATAGTGAATCTCATGAACATTCATAAATTCACACATACAAATGTCAACATATCATATTTGTATTTCCACCTACTAAAGTCTGGTTTAAAGTCATGAAAGGTATAAAAGATGTATGAAGTCTTAGGAATGTCTATGAAAATTGGCATATTGAAATGATAAAACATAAACTAATAAAGGAAAACTATCCATAAATTAAGCCCATCACTATGAATAAGCTTTTTGTTGACTATAAGAAGTCCAAAATTTGACTTCATATGCACAAGCTACAACCTCTCCAAGTCTAAAAAGAACATCCAACTTCCAACAAAAATTTCTCTATCAAAACAAAAAATTATAGAAAAATCACTGATACCACAGTATAGTACTTAGAACCACCTTTCTAACAACTATAAGAAGTCAAAAATCTAACACCCAAGGTGAAATTTATGCCCCTAGAATTTTTTTTCCCAATTCTACTATATAACCCAAGCATGGTGGTGGTAGGGTGGTGGCAGGGTAGCGGTGTCGCTTGCAGGGTCAAACCTGACTAGGGAATCAAATCTATTTAAATTATTTTATTATAAAATTGGTGGATTAATATTTAAAGCCCACAAGGGCTATGGTGGAGCCCCCATTGGACTAGGGACTTGCATCAAGGGCTTAGCCTCGCTAGTCGGGGCGGCTATTGGCAACGTCTTCTGACCTGTCAGCCTGCCAGGTGGCTAGCAGAGTCATGGAGGTCTGCAAGCCCCTACATGCCATTAAATATTTTTTATTTTTTATTATTTATTAAATAGTTGTGTAGGTTTTATTTTATTTTTTACAGACAAAAATTGTATGGTCATATGATAGAGCAAGGAGGGTAATTTTTTGCATTTTTTTCATAATGATATAAATAGGCCAAATTTTATGTCAATCTTCATCTCTCAGGCCTTTTGGATCCAATGGTGAGGTCTTTTTTATCTGAAGAGGTCATCTGAAACATTTACCCTACAAAACCCACATGGTGAACACCAAGAAAAAGCATTTTTCCAACAAGGATTCATAAACCCAAATCTACAAAAAATAACCACAAATCTGCAACCTCAAAAGCCCAAATCTGTAAAAACAACTTGCACAAAACCCTCATACCTTACAATGCCTTCATTCTTTCTATGCAAGCCCTAGATTCAACTATGCACCATATCTACTCCAATAAGGGTTATAGAAACCACAGCCATGGCTCTAATACTAAATGAAATGAAATATGCATCCACCTAAGATAATTTCCACATAACCCAAATTGGTAAATCTATGCAAACAAGTATTTGGAATTCATATGAATAGAAAACATATCATCAAATATGACACAAGATATACCCGGGGAAAACTCTTAAGAGGGAAAAATTCAACCTCAAAAAATATCCATCACTCATATATTATTCAACAATAAAAAATACAATACATCTTTAGAGTCTCCATGAATACCTTTAAAACACCAAGACCTCTACAAGCACTCCATGTGAACAAGCATGTAACCACACATCCCATGTCATGCTTCAAACCTCACAAATTCCAATAGGAGATGCTCTCAACTCCTTAGGAAAAATAGCCAACTAGCCAACTAGCCAACTAGCCAACCTTAGAAAACTATCCATGTGCTTGCCTTTGTAGAAACAAACTCACACAAAACCACCAAGTGGTTTTACATAAAACCATTTGACTAATACCATGAGGTTACAAAACCATTAACTCCCACTTAAATTAATTTTTGGTATTAAGTTTTTACAATATTAAATATTATCCCAATGTGCAACCCCACATTAAATATTTATCACAATATTACATACAACACATAAAGTGGCCCCAAGAATGCTAACCTATGTTATGCACACATCGCTAGATCCCCTAGGTGCACCACATAATAAAATATTACATTATAACATTATGCAAGGTGAACAAGACACCTTTTCCTAACATTCTGCCCTTGTTATATCTCTACTGTGTTGGCTTGAGTGGAAGGAAGAATAGGAATTTATGGAAGAGGAAGAGAATAACATGAGGGGATTGGTGTTTGTAGTATATGAGGAGGAGGTATCTTTCTTTCCTTCTAAGCTACTAAATCTCCAATCATTCTTCTTCTTTATAGAGGTTCAAGCTCTTCAACCTCTAGGATGGGGTGCACAACATGAGCCCCTTCTTTCTTCCTCTTGGCCTTCCCTTGTGTTGTAGCAGATGAAGATTCCCCTTGTTCCTTAGTTTCAATTGGGACCTTATGAGGTTTCTAATTTTTAGGGTTGGGGTGAGGGTAATCCATCAAGTATGGATGCCTCAACCATTTTTGGTTTTTAGAATTACAAACTTTATTCTTGCCTCTACAAAGGCATCTTCTAGCATAGACCACTCTATCATTGCTATTAGTTGATTAAAAATGTTGTACCTATTATAGGAAGGGTCTAAGACCTTACCACCCTCATGCATGTTCTTGGGGACCTTCTTAATATTATAGCCTTTAGTAGAGGGAGTTTCATCCTACAATTTATTCTTACCTTATGCTCATCTAAGAAATTGACCCAAATGTGTTCTATTGTAGGAATATGAATAAAAATGAATCAATCAAAGACCCATTCTTCCCAATTGGGTTAAACCTATCACTGATTTCATATAGGTACATTTTTAGGTGTTTCATCGCTTATTATTCTACTTTGGCATGTTGGATGCTTGAACAAGAGTAGTCCCCTACCTTGAAGTGGAAACATATTCTAGGCTTGTGCTTGACAGAAATATTATAGATCTTAACCATATATATAAAGATCTCTAGAAGTATTATTTTGTCATTGGGGTACCTATGGAGTTTGTAAGGTGCTTTGTGAAAGTCACCAACTCCTATACATGAGAAATTTTTGAACTAGTTAAACTAGTTTCCTATCTTTGTAACCATTACTTGTGTTTCCTCTAGATACAACCTCTTAGCATAGTCATTTTCAGGCATGTGATGATGACATAGGCAAATGCATTATTCACCCTTCAATAATGCTTCCATCTCTCTTTCAACTCTAGTTGGGGATAGTGATCATATACTTTGGTTTCACCCAATTTCAGGATACCCACTTGATTCAAACCTATAAATTTGGCTTGGAAAGCCAATCGATAGGCCAAATATGAGGTCATGTGGAACCTAGAGGATTCTATCACTTCTGATAGCTACTTGTGAAGAGTCACTAATTAAGGTGGTTTAATCTATCTTCTTCTCATCTACAATATTGATTATAAAGAAACACAACTAGGGGTAGAAGTCCTCAAAATTAGGGAAACCAAATATTGTATTCAAAAGGGTGATGGAAACCTTAGCATCCTCTTGAAACTCACTTCTATGGAGGGCAAAGATGAATGTAAATGTGACCGTTGCAACAAGACAATTGCTAGAAATGGTGCTAGTTTTTCTCCATCTAAAGAGCAAATGAATATTGATGTACTACATGAATTGAAAATTAACAATAATATAGTTATAAGACCTGACACAAGTTTAAAATGAGAAATATTACATAAAATGAATAACAATCCTTATCTATACTAGTAAGTCATCATCAATGAAGTTGAAAACCTAAATTTTTATGTTCTTATATTATTTTACTACCTAACTCATGATTATTTTATAATATTAGGCATGTGGGTAGCCAAAATACCTTCTTAATAACATCAAAGCTAATGTCTAATGCAATTTGGCCTACAAGGCGATGTAATTTTTTCTGTCTTTGGTTGTAGCTTCTAGTATAAGCCAAGACCAACTCTATAGATTGAGGAGAGATAGGTAATGTAGCTCAAACCAACCCTTATTTGGCTAAGCATTAGGCCATGAAGGTCTTATCTCCTTCATTTTCACCCTCTCCAAGAAATATTTAACATATATATGTTTGGGGTTCATGTCTCCAATATCCTCCCAAGGGGAGAACATCTTCAAAGTAGGTTGGTAACCTTTATATTTGTACTTAATTTATTTCTATGGTATTTTCTCTTCTTGCATGTGTACTACCAAGAACACATGGAGCCATTAGACAACTTGAAAATGATCAATTCAACCTGTCAGAAGATACAATCAAACAATACACATATGCAAACCGTAGATCATGTGGAATCCATAAAACTAAAGAGCCTTGATTAAAGTACATAGTGAATAGATAAAATTTAACACTTCTACTAGAGTTACAACATAGTGCCTACTGCCAGCTAAGTATGGGGATCTTACTGAAAAAGTTTTGAGAAATCAAAGTTTAAGATCCTAGAATGGTGTATTCTTAGAGTATTAGGAATTGCCAAACTCTAATGCCAAAAAGCACAAATGAAATATTTTTATAAAGCGAGTTTAAATGTCTAATCTTGTTTAAAGGATACTATGTTATAACATGACTAATCCATGAACCCAAGAGAACAATTCTTTATGAATAATCAAGGTTTGAGGATTAAGGATATCCATTTAATAGGTATACAAGTAAGAGTATGCCCAAACTCATGATCTCAATATATCTTAATGTAAAGTTGTCAAGGATTAGACTTTGAGGATATCATCAAACTAGTACTCAAATAAAAACATTCATGAAACCACAAGCTCAATAGATACCATAGTGCAAAATTGTTGGGGATTGGACTTTTGGGAAACTTTAAAATAGGTACTCAAACATGAGGATGACTAAAGTCCCAACTTTGAAAGGAAACAAAAACTAATAGTCAAGTTTTGGGGTTTTAGAGGAATTTATACTAGAATGATGATCATGGAAAACCTCACAAGTCTAATTCTAGAAGTAATGCCTTGAGTTGACAAGATCAAAACAAAACTTGACGGAACAACTTTTTTTGAAACAAGGATAACAATGTTAATAATGCAACAATGACATATTGCACTTGCACGATAACATGCACACAAGTGTCACAATGACACAATGCTAGAGACAACAAGGCACTTCAACATTTCATAAGAAAGGTGGAAACAACGAAATAATATCCACTCATCGGATAAATCCACCATGATGAAAAAATGGAACCTGGAGAGAGAGAGAGAGGACAACACCTACAAGACGATCATTTACCAGACCACAATTGTGTTCTCTCCCAACACCACTCTAGGGAAGGATGATGGATTCCTCAACCTCCAATCCACATCTAGAAACATTAAACCACTCTAAAAACAAAGGAAAACCTTCATAATAGGTTTCCTACCCAAGAGGCACAACTTACCACAAGATGAAATGATAATAAGTCACTTCCAAACTTCCTCACGCTTCCCAAGACATATCATCACAATGTGACATCACCCAAGGGAAAAAACTACTCCAAAAAACCCCATGACCTATGAGGATTGTTGAGGACACTAAAGTACAATCCAATAAAGCTTATAATCTTCACAAGACTTCACAAGACTAGAAGAATCATCTCCTCAACCTTAGGTTTGACAATTGGGTCATATGGGGAGGTTATACACAAAATGATATAGGAGATGACATAAGTCCTAAATGATGACACTTGAGAACTAGCTAAAAAAACTAATAGGACCCCAAGACTATGGTGAACAACTTTTGTATATAAATTTTTTCCAAATGGAATCTCGAAAAGCAAGGAAAGATCAAGTTCAGAGTTAGAGAAATTTTGACTAGGTTTCAAGGTTTTAGATGACCAAAAAAACTAGAATGGGAAAAGTATAAATTGATAAAAAATATTTGAAAAGGTCAAAGGGCTTAGAAAAACCTCACCTATCAATGGTTAAGAGGATTTATTCTCTATTTTTTGTATGGGAATGAGGTCGTCCCTACACAGGACTGGGTTGCCCAACAACCTTAAGAATTTTTTTATGTTTATGGATTTTTAGGCTTATTAAACCAGCCACCCCTACTTCCACCAGGCCACCCCAGTAGTGTTAGGACAATTTTTGAGGTCCTGGGTTCAATCAAGTGCATGACAGGTCTGCCTAAGTACAAGAATAGGATGCCAACTATGAATTTGCATAGTTAGGTTCATTTTAAGCACCAAATGAAGTGTTCCTAATTTTTGTTAAGCATTTTTACATCACGATAAAGATAAGAATAAAGATATCATGCTCGACACCAACACTGAGACACGTAAATGATCAAATTAATATTTTCTTTACAAGTTTACATCTATCTTTCAAGAGAGGTTCCAAATAAATATTTTACAACACAATTAATGAAATACATTTATCAACATCAATTAAATATGAAATTACATGATGTTATGTCATTCCTTGATCCATGAACCTTAGGTCCCCAAAAATGGTTACCATGCCACTTGACCTCATGGAATAAAAAAGATTCACTCCCACTGTGCTAGGAGATAGTCACATGGGCCACGAGCATAACACTCATGTAAAAAAATGGGGATACGACCTACAAACACACCATCAAAAATGAAGATGCTCCATAAACACATCATATAAACACTCATCCAACACAAGATGGATCAAATGCAAAAAAGGATCAATACAAGATCTCATTGGGCACACTCACCAATGTCACATTACAAACCACATTGAGCGAAGTCACCAATTCCATATAAGAATCCATCCTTGGGAAAAATCACAAAGGTAATAACACATGGTATAACTCACTGGAAGGGTATCAAAAGGATCACCATTGGGCCAACTCACTAATGGCATATCACACACATAAGACACTAGGGTGAGATGCTAGAGAGATAATTAGTGAGTGTCATCATAGTTCTAAAAGGTATGGCACCAAAAAAATCTATTACTCCTCTCATACATATGAGGATACTTGATCATACAAGACCCAAGCTCCCTGAGCTAGCATGTCTTCCTAAACATCCTTAGTCTGTACTAACACTCAAGGCATGAGAGGGACATCCATTAGGTTAATTAATTATTTATGTTTCATTAGTTATCACTTGATCAAATTAATCCCCACTCATGATCATCCTACTTGTCACTTTTGGTTGAGGACACGTTGGGAGCCACTCCCTTAACCCTCTCTAGTACCTTAACCCTAGGCTCTTCACACTCACCAATGAGTGTGACATAAAAACCAATGAAATAATACAATCTTTCCAAATTTCAATAATTATTTTCCATAATGCATCATATCACATTTCATGAATTACAACTTCATCAAAGCATTCCAAAACAATCATCACACCCTCCAATGAGTGTGGCACAAAAACCAATGCAAAAATCCAACTTTTTCAAAATTCAATGAAATTTTCCCATAGTGCATAACATCTCATTTCATGAAGTTCCATCTTTTCTAAACATTCAAATTCAATCATTTTCACATAAAACTTTCAAATTTTTTTCTTATATTTCAACAATGTAAAAACCAAAAATTACCCAATTCCACAAAGGAAATTCATCAAAAATTTGAAATTTGAAATTCAAAATTCTAAGAATACCCTTTTGGTGCAAATATGCCCAAAACCCTATTCGATCTATAAAATTCACATTTTCATCATTTTACTAAAAATTGGGCATGGCAACCCCGTATTCTTGAAATTTTTCAAATTTTACACAAAACTCTAACTAAATCATTTCAACTTTCAAAATAAAAGGAGATGAAAGAATTCTACCCTCCCTCAATCTATTTTGTATAATTAAATTCAAAATAAAATGCTTAAATTAACTAAAAAAAGAGAAATACCTCCAATTCTCTCCAAAATATAAATGCAACACACACCAAAAATGCCACATGATAGCTCACGAAAACCGACATGCACGATCTCTTCCCAATTCCTATCCCAATGAATCTGACCTTGTCAAATATCGATGAGAAATGCACTCCCAATCACTATTTTCCAAATATCTCCAACTAGATTTTCTCTCCTCTATTTTCTCATCCCAAATTAAGATAATGATAAATAAAAAGCCCCTTTCCCTTTTTTACCCGTTTTTAAAACCTAATTAAAATATTAATAAAATTCATTTTCCTCATTTATTAATTCCAAATATCACTCAATTTCTTCCAAAACCAATTTGTTCATTTAAATCCATTCAAAAACATTATTTTATATATAATTTAACCATTAAGTCCATTAAAGCATATTCTCGTTTAAATTTACGAAATCCAAAAATCAATTAGAATAATTAAATAACAGACAACTCAAAATTCCTAACCCAAGGAATTTTTGACATTAAGTTAAACAATGGATTACTTTCATTCTATTTTACCCTTTCGCGAAGCACAAAACATATTTAATAATAAATATCAAAATCATTTAAATTCCTAATATTTCAATTGTGGGAAAACATAGAATTTAAACCATCAATTAAATCAAGAATTTATGGGTTAGTGATAAGAGATTTCCACAATCCATGAAGATTATTGCTGAGTGTTTCTGGCTTAGATTGTGTTGCATTTTTTGC
>VDFB02300741.1:0-57414 GCA_007258455.2 Sequoia sempervirens
TTTATGGATTTTTAGGCCTATTAAACCAGCCACCCCTACTTCCACCAGGCCACCCCCAGCAGTGTTAGGAAAATTTTTGAGGTCCTGGGTTCAATCAAGTGCATGACAGGTCTACCTAAGTACAAGAATAGGATGCCAACTGTGAATTTACATAGTTAGGTTCATTTTAAGCACCAAATGAAGTGTTCCTAATTTTTGTTAAGCATTTTTACATCACGATAAAGATAAGAATAAAGATATCATGCTCGACACCAACACTGAGACACATAAATGATCAAATTAATATTTTCTTTACAAGTTTACATCTATCTTTCAAGAGAGGTTCCAAATAAATATTTTACAACACAATTAATGAAATACATTTATCAACATCAATTAAATATGAAATTACATGATGTTATGTCATTCCTTGATCCATGAACCTTAGGTCCCCAACAATGGTTACCACGCCACTCGACCTCATGGAATAAAAAAGATTCACTCCCATTGTGCTAGGAGATAGTCACATGGGCCACGAGCATAACACTCATGTAAAAAAATGGGGATACGACCTACAAACACACCATAAAAAATGAAGATGCTCCATAAACACATCATATAAACACTCATCCAACACAAGATGGATCAAATGCAAAAAAGGATCAATACAAGATCTCATTGGGCACACTCACCAATGTCACATTACAAACCACATTGAGCGAAGTCACCAATTCCATATAAGAATCCATCCTTGGGAAAAATCACAAAGGGAATAACACATGGTATAACTCACTGGAAGGGTATCAAAAGGATGACCATTGGGCCAACTCACTAATGGCATATCACACACATAAGACACTAGGGTGAGATGCTAGAGAGATAATTAGTGAGTGTCATCATAGTTCTAAAAGGTATGGCACCAAAAAAATCTATTACTCCTCTCATACATATGAGGATACTTGATCATACAAGACCCAAGCTCCCTGAGCTAGCATGTCTTCCTAAACATCCTTAGTCTGTACTAACACTCAAGGCATGAGAGGGACATCCATTATCTTGGTTAATTAATTATTTATGTTTCATTAGTTATCACTTGATCAAATTAATCCCCACTCATGATCATCCTACTTGTCACTTTAGGTTGAGGACACGTTGGGAGCCACTCCCTTAACCCTCTCTAGTACCTTAACCCTAGGCTCTTCACACTCACCAATGAGTGTGACATAAAAACCAATGAAATAATACAATCTTTCCAAATTTCAATAATTATTTTCCATAATGCATCATATCACATTTCATGAATTACAACTTCATCAAAGCATTCCAAAACAATCATCACACCCTCCAATGAGTGTGGCACAAAAACTAATGCAAAAATCCAACTTTTTCAAAATTCAATGAAATTTTCCCATATTGCATAACATCTCATTTCATGAAGTTCCATCTTTTCTAAACATTCAAATTCAATCATTTTCACATAAAACTTTCAAATTTTCTTATATTTCAACAATGTAAAAACCAAAAATTACCCAATTCCACAAAGGAAATTTATCAAAAATTTGAAATTTGAAATTCAAAATTCTAAGAATACCCTTTTGGTGCAAATATGCCCAAAACCCTATTCAATCTATAAAATTCACATTTTAATCAATTTACTAAAAATTGGGCATGGCAACCCCGTATTCTTGAAATTTTTCAAATTTTACACAAAACTCTAACTAAATCATTTCAACTTTCAAAATAAAAGGAGATGAAAGAATTCTACCCTCCCTCAATCTATTTTGTATAATTAAATTCAAAATAAAATGCTTAAATTAACTAAAAAAAGAGAAATACCTCAAATTCTCTCCAAAATATAAATGCCACATGATAGCTCACGAAAACCGACATGCACGATCTCTTCCCAATTCCTATCCCAATGAATCTGACCTTGTCGAATATCGATGAGAAATTCACTCCCAATCACTATTTTCCAAATATCTCCAACTAGATTTTCTCTCCTCTATTTTCTCATCCCAAATTAACATAATGATAAATAAAAAGCCCCTTTCCCTTTTTTACCCATTTTTAAAACCTAATTAAAATATTAATAAAATTCATTTTCCTCATTTATTAATTCCAAATATCACTCAATTTCTTCCAAAACCAATTTGTTAATTTAAATCCATTCAAAAACATTATTTTATATATAATTTAACCATTAAGTCCATTAAAGCATATTCTCGTTTAAATTTACGAAATCCAAAATTCAATCAGAATAATTAAATAACAGACAACTCAAAATTCCTAACCCAAGGAATTTTCAACATTAAGTTAAACAATGGACTACTTTCATTCTATTTTACCCTTTCCCAAAGCACAAAACATATTTAATAATAAATATCAAAATCATTTAAATTCCTAATATTTCAATTGTGGGAAAACATAGAATTTAAACCATCAATTAAATCAAGAATTTATGGGTTAGTGATAAGAGATTTCCACAATCCATGAAGATTATTGCTGAGTGTTTATAGCTTAGATTGTGTTGCATTTTTTGCATCAACATTTCGAATCACACTCCATGATCCGAAATGTTGATGCAAAAAATGTAACACAATCTAAGCCATAAATACTCAACAATAATTTATGGGTTGTTCACAAAAAATTCTAGAATAACTCCTAACTCAAATCCAAGTTCATATAGGTTCAATTATAACACATATCGTACTCGATTCGAGTACAACTAGGGAATGGATATGGAAGGGCCCAACGTGACATCTCCGAATTAACCACTGTTGGGGAATAACTCAAACCTATATAACTAGGTGGAGAAATAACCCTGTACCTACAACCATTCAACACACATAAAGAGTATCTGCTCAATGTATATATAGCTGAAGCACAACATAATCATCCCAACAGGGTCCAATAGCATAAGCATAAATTGACATCTGAACATCCATCATATAAATACATAAATAAATCATTCCTTTTAAACATCAATAATTAGGATCACATTTAATCATAGCATAAATGATGCATTTCACTGAACTAAAGCATAATAATAAACCAATCATGTAACCACACAAAGTCCCACTAATTGACATGTTGAGGAATCCCATCTCAAACGTGCGGTGGTTCATACACACCAATCGAAGTCATAAAATAGTTAACATAATAATCACAAGGAAACAATGAAGCTAAACTACTAATCCCACATTAACAAGATGCAAATGGGAGGGGCACTACACCAAACAACAATTCTTATAGGAGCATGATGTTATCAGGAAAAAATACTCTCAAACTTTAACACATATTTGTCAAAAGAAAAATTAACCTATATGACTACTGCACATTAAAACTATAATGTAAACAAAGTAAAATAAAGAAAACAAAATGGAGGGAAAAAAAAGTGTATGCCCTAGTGCATGAAAACACACAAAATGCCAACAAGCAAACCCAAAAATAATAAAAATGGAAATCAGAATTCTAAAAAATAACCATGGAGGAAATATTACTTGGTAAATCACAAGGAAATTTGAGCAGCAAGGCTAAAGATGATCACTCAACACATGCACAACAAACACATGAACCAACACACTCTCAAGCTATGTTGGACTCTCACTAAATCAAAATGTCATGAAGAGATAAGAAATTTATTACCAAAGCATGGGAGAGCATAGAAAAATAACATGTGTAGGAAAATTGCCATTAATATAGGTGTGAAAGGTAGGTTGAGGTGACATCATATCCCATGCCAAGCATCAAAGTTTCATAGATGCCTTTATCATGTGCTAGGAAATTCAGAGTCTCGAAGATTCCTTTATAGTCATGTAAGGATGAATAACTCTAAAATTCCAACAAGAAGAAAAGTACACAAAGCAAACATAATGCAAAAATCCCAAAATCAAAACCAACATTAAAGAAAGAAAACCATCAAGAAAATAAAGTAAAAGAAATAAAAGGGGTCTCTATTTTTCCAAGGAAAAATGGGGCATGTGTGTGCAAGGCACAATAGTAGTGAGTCCTACTAAAGCTCCTATAACATTATTCCCAAAAATAGAATCCTTCTTCCAAACTTTATTTTTAATCTCCAACAATGACTATTCAGTCATTTAGTTTCTTGGATTGTGAGAAAATAGGTGTATGATTCTTCCTTGGATCTCTAAAATACTTTGGTTGTTGGGTCTATTCGATCCCTTTATGTTCCAAGAAATGGTCTTAGTTTATAAATTTTGAAAGGGATTTTGGACCCATCCAACTCTAATATCCTTTGATTACCATTTTCCACTTCTTTGATTGTTTCTCTATTTCTTACATTGTGAAGGTTAGGTTTTCCCATCCTGAAGTCATTTCCAAGGTTAGCCACTTTCTTCCCCTATCTATTTAATCTAACACAAGACTTGTACTTGATGTTTTCTTTAACTAGAACCAAAGGTGATGATTGGGGCATCTAAAATTTCTTCCAAAGAGCAAGGAAAAGCATTGCCAAGACCCTTCAAATTCTCAAGGTCAAGAGTCTTATCATTGAAGGGTGAGAGAATATATGGTTAGACTTAATGCTACAAACTACTTCTAAAAGGGAGGGATAAATAAAATAATTAATCTTACCTTTGGTTTGGATCTCTCCTTCCTCCAGTACTGCTCTCAAGCCTCTAGATTTTTGAGATTCATCTATGTTCGATAGGTCATTGGCCTAAGATCCCACAATTTTCATTTATTTAGGATCAACTTGATTATTTTTGTGCATAGTTGCTTCTTTCCTCTAAACACCTTTAGTTTTTTATTGTTAGTTCTCCTTCCTTTTTACATCTTTTTTTCTTATAATTTAATATTTATCCCTTTGACACCTAAACATTTGATTTGTAGTTGTAGATTGAGGTAAGATTTGAGAAATAAGCATGAATCAATAATAGCAACCACAAAACTAGCTAATTTAAGCTATGAAGACCCTAATCAAACAATGAAGCACAAATGAACATAGAAATCACAATAATAAAGCAATAATACTCAATCTCCATGCCATGATTGAATCACCTCCATTGATCTTCTCCATTTTGCTTTGTTTGTTCTCAGATTTGTAGTATGCAAGATATTTGATAAGCTTGATGTTGATGATTGATAGCTCTAGACCTCAAGATAGCAAAATTTCAAAGACTATGGTTAGGTTAAAATGAAGGTGATGGCTTGCTTTTATATAAATCCCAATTCAAATGAAGGGATGGGATTGAAAGATGAGGTATCATGATCAATGGATGAGATTAATTTAGAAGAAGAGAGATAAGGATGGGAAAGATGGACCAAAACTCAAGAAAATGGTTGAGATTTAGGGCTTGGCTAAGAAGAAATTCAAATTAAATAATGATAACAATTATTTAATTTAAATAGGAAAATGAATAATTAAATAATTAAAAATAATTATTTAATTATACAAGAAGGTGGGGTGTTAAAATATTAAATAATTAAAAATAATTATTTAATAAAAGGTGGTAGGAAATGATAAATAAATAAAATAACTATTTAATTATGGAGAAGAAAGTGAGAGTTAGTAGGCAGAGCACGAAAATATGTGTGAAGGAAACCCTGGTATTTGTTAGGATTACGATCAAGGTCTTAAGTAGGTTCGAGCAGATGGCGGGAAGTGGCACACAGGCATGAAGACGTGGGGAGGAATGAAGGGCAAGCACCTCTCCTATTCAGGGCAACGCGAAAATGATGGGGGTAATGGAGAGGGGTGTAGAAGATACTCTCTCTACTCTACTTCGAACCAGGACAACAATGTTCTGCTTGCTCAACAATCGTTAAGGTTTGATCCTTTAGGGAATGGTGTCACACCTATTTCTTTTTCTCTCGACCTAGATTCCCTTGTTGCATGTAAAAATTGAACAAACCATTTTCATGAATGCTCTACTTTTTGTCTAGAACAGATCCAAAAGGAAAACCCTAGGTCACCACTTCTGGTGTCTCTGCCTGCTCTGCCTTCTTCCCTCGATGTGGAGAAGACTTTTGGATCTAGCGGTTTCTTTGTTTCTATTGGGGATTCAGAGGTTGTTTTTCTGATGAGCCTTTGGATTTCTGCCTCCCTGACAACTGCATTGAGGAGATTTCTGAAGATATTAGAAAACAATCTTTGGTCATGATATATCTGTGAAGGTGCCCGCCTGTTGCTTCTATCATCGAATGGGTGAAATCTACTTGGAGCAACCTGCCAACTCCTAGGATTGAATCCCTTGATTTTGGTTTCTTTTTGCTCACTTTCAATAGTTCTAAAGATTGTAATTTTGTGGTTCAACAAGGTTTGTGGTTTTTTGCGCATTCTAGCCCCTTCATCTCACCTTGGACACCCTTTTTTGATCCAACTACAACAAATATTACCTCTGTTCTTATTTAGATCAGACTCTACAACTTGCCCTTGGTACTACGAAGTGTGGATCTCATTTGCAATCTGATCAGTAATGTGGGTTCCTTTGTCAAACTTGATGCAGATGGTATGGCTCCTGATTGTAGATTCTACAAGGTTTGTGCAATGGTGGCCATTTCTAAACCCCTCCATCATTCTATCCAAATTCGCTCTTCTCATGGATTTTGGACACATTTTTTAAATTATGAAGGTTACCCTTCCACTACAAATGATGGGCCATAAAATTGAGGCTTGCTCTCAACAACGCCAAGTTGGATCTCAGTTTTTCAACCCTAAAAAGTGGGTCAAGAAGGTTAGCTATCCAGATGCAGATTTAATTTGGGTAATCATGGGATATTCTTGGATTCCCAACCTATCTCAAGTTTGGATCCTACACAGCCTGAGGTGCCTTCTTCTCCTATAATCACTTCCCACAACAACGATCTTGAGACCTTTTATGAATCGAAGGAGGTTGACTCTGAGTCTGAGGGAACCTACCCTTTTATGGATGATCTAGATAACATGAATTATGATGGATTTGACCATGATTTGATCTTGGATCCACCTCATAAACTTGGGATCTCTCAAACTACAAGCAAAAAATTGAAGCATGAATGTGGTGGCACAAAGAAGAAAGTTGGGAGAATCTGAGGTTGAAAAACTCTGTATTGAAGGAAAGGAAGCTTGGAGGAGGGTTCTCAATGAACCATGGATGCTCTCCTCTCTAGGAACAATAAAAGAGTTTAGATACACTCTGAGGCTATGAGCTTTTTTTCTTTTGCTCTTTGTTGCAACTGTGTTATGTTATTGTTCTTCTTTCTCCTCTCATGGTTCCTTTTGGATTTCCTCTTTCTTGTCTAGGATTTTTTATCTCCTTTGTTCCTCCTTTTTTCTACATGGCAGAATCAATGTAATTTATTTGTTTATGTTTAATAAAAGGGAGTGGGTCCTCTTCCCGTAGCTTAGCAAAAAAAATGGAGAAAAGAAAATGATAAATAATTAAATAGATAAGAATTTATTTAATTATGGAGAGAAAAGGCTAATGAATAATTAAATAAATAAAATAATTATTTAATTATAGAGAAAAATGGAAATAAATAATTAAATAAATAAAATATATTTAATTAAGGATAAAAAAGATAAATTAGTGATGTAATTTAAACAAAATTGGTGTTTATTTAAATTAATCAAAAGAGGAAGAGGAATAAGGATAAAATGAATTAATTAAACAATTAAGAATTATTTATTAATAAAAAAAATGACATGAAGAAATAATTAAATAATTAAAATCATTTAATTATGCATGGAAGAAGGTGAATTAGTGATAAAATGTTGCTTGCAGGCTCGAGACAATTTTCAGTGTCTACTGTAGTTGACACTTTATTTATAAACATTCTATTTTCTCTAAAGTAGGGGACACTATTTAGATGCATGATTGAATTTCAAATAATTTTGGTAAATCATTGAAGTGTATTTTTATTCAATAAATTGGTGCCACTCTAAATTTTTAGGATAGGTTGATAGTGCAACAAGGCTTTATCAACTCAAGCATTAAAGTAGAATCTATAAAAAGTAAATCTTCATCTATATTTGGTCAAGACATCCACAACTCAAAACCGGTTGATAAACTTAGCTATTCCTAGAATTATTTCTTCATCTTCAAATTCCAATGGAATCCCAAAAATACAAATCCATATAAGGATCATATTTACATTTTCTTTGTTTGGGTTGAAACTAGGTCTCCACTTCCATACGGATAAGCAAGCTTTTCCTAGAAACCATGTCCATCCGCCAAGATCTTGTTACAACCATCATAGTAAGAGAAGTAAAATATAAATAATTCATTATGTAGGTTCAAAATCTCTAGAAAACCCTTTGGGTCCACTTCCTACTAGTCATTTTGACTATGTCAGTGCTTATTCCCTTAAACCTCCCAACTAACATGTTTTCTATTTTGAGAAATTTTTTGTCCATAACCTAGTTTGGATAATTATATAGAAATATTATTCACCAAAGACTAATTCCAAAGTGATCGCCTTAATAGGAGAAAATTTGAGCCTAAGGATCAGGTGAAAAACAACCAAAATCTCAGTGCTAAACCCAATATTTTATTTGGGATACACAAAGAGAGTTTTCTAATCTCCACATGTTCCCAAATTAACTTCTTCTAAGGAGATCCCCACCAACACTATTTTTCCTACTTAGAAAAGTTGCTCCCTATATTAAAACTTTAGTAGTGTAAGGATACACTTAGTAGATCCTAATTATTTAATTTAAAAATATAAATAAAGTTGATATTTCAAGTCCCTAATACTTTCCTTACCATTATAAATATCAATGTATCATCAACATACAAAGTAATAATAAAATAATCATCACTCTATTTATAAGACACGATGATCTAACATATAATTGATAAGCTGTATAACTGCCATACATAAGAATACTTTAAACTATAGATGAAATTATTCAACTACCAAACCAATTTTACTTACCATTTTAAATCTAATATTATGGTTGTGACATGAAAATAACCTCCAAGTCATTGTGCAATAAATTTAGTTTCACATCCATATGATTGATCCCAATATCAAAAGAAATAGCACAAGTTAGTAACATTATAACAGATTCCAACATGAGATGAAATATCATGAAATATATTCCTTACACGTGAGAATAACCTTTATTAATGAACCATGATTTTTACTTCTCAATGTTACCATCCAAACCTACTTCTTTTAAAACACCCATTTGCAACCAATGGATTTCCATCCTTCCAGAATCTAAACCAAGTCCCATGTATCATTATTCTTTAGTGTAGCCATATCCTCATCCATGAAAATTTTCTAGGAATTATAATCATACACTTTCATTGCCTCTTTAACTATTCTAGGCTCATTAGTGTTAGACAACAAAGAAAGAAAACATTTAAAATCAAGTGGGATAGACATGTGTATGGTTGCCTTCTTTGTTGAGTATACATTTATTAAGTACCAAGTTCAAAATGATTCCTCCTCTAAACTCAAATATTTCTTTATATTTTCCTTATGGTCCAAATCGAACTTTAGATTTAGCATCTAATACAACCTTCTTGGTCTTAGGTTGTAGTTGCACGTTTGACTTCTCATCCTCCTTTGGCTACAACTATGAGATAATGTTTTATCTCTTTGAATATAAAATTTTTGCTATATAAAACCTTGTTATCCACATGATCCTAAAGTTTCTAATCATTCATATTGATATCATAGCTAACAAAGATACAATCCAACTTCAACCACTAAACTCCTTGAGCATTTTAGAATATGCCTCTCAACCAATACATGAAGATACTAAAGTGAGATGTTTTTTCCATATAAAATTCCATGGGGGTTTTCATTGTAGGATTTGATATATGGGACATGTTTATTAGGTAACATGTAATAACAACAACTTATGCCCAAAATTTTTGTTCCAAGTTGGCCTCACTGAGCCTATTCCTAGTATTTTCTATTCATGTCATGTACATAAACTTTGTAGCTCCGTTCTAATATAGAGTGTATGGAGTTTTTTTATATCTCTCAATATCATTCTCCTTAAAAAATATATCTAAATCTATAAAATAACACTTGAACCACCATTATCAATCCTCAACATCTTAATCATTCTACCAATCTAATTTTCCAAATACCCTTAAACTACCTAAATTGACTAAGACCACAAATTTATTCTTGAGAAAATACACCATGTAATTCTAGAATAATAATCAATAAATGACACATAATACAATAATCTAGATAACCAAGAAAATTTTACAAGACCAAACACATCACAATGTTTTCAAATCCAACAACCCAATATATTTAGAACTAAAATAAAACTAAAAATGGTTCTAATTTCCACAACTAAAATGTTCACAAATTTCAAATTTAAAAGAATGATCTAGAAGCTCCTCGACAAGATTTTAATTTTTCAAGCTTGTAGACCTTTATCACTTATATGTCCCATGCACTAGTGCCACAACATTGTCTTATTAATGAGTGACTTGCTTTCTAGGTAAGAGCATTCTTAGGTGCCCAAATTATATTACCATTGAAATTGGTAGCCCATAGATCCTTTATATAGGTCCTAAAGTTAAATATGTTGATACTATTAAATCTTTTAGCAGCCTATAAATTTTTTACAAGTTCAACTTGTAACAAATCTATACCTCCTAGAGGTACATGATAATTATTTCACTAAATATATATGAATACATCAAGTCAAAAGAAAGTTACAACTAAAAACCCCTTTCACAAGCACCATATCTCCTTAAACCATCTTACACACTCCATTGTTGAAGATAACTTGCACTCTAACATCATTCATTTTATTGATAGATCATAGGTCTTATGCCAAACTAGGGATGTGTATAGCTCCTAAAATAACCTCATAAAATAACCTTTATCCTTCCATCAAAGAATTAGATCAAAGATTTATTATTGATATATGCTTTCCAATAATTAAATATCTCATATTCTAAAAATCACTCCAAGTGTGGAATCACATGGAAATGTTCTCTAGATTTGATAATCTATGCATCCTCACATGTATGTATGGCCAAGGATACAAAAAAATTCTCTTGTATCATATGGAGAAGATTTATTAGAATCATCATATTCACCTTTTAAATTATTTTCTCCTCTTTGTAGTCTCATATGAAATGACCTATCTTGCCACAATTCCAACATTTTACTAGAAGACTTGGATATTCCATGAGATTTAGATATAATTCTAACCTTCTTGTCCTTCTTACCTTTATCCTATGGCTTTCCAAAAAAATTCAAACCTTCCTTGGCATATTTGGAATATTTTTATAGTATCTCCAAGAGTAAAGTGACCACCACCTCATCAAGGATAAGATTTGAAGTAAGTCTATTGATAGAAATCACCAAGTTATCCTATGAGTTTGGAAAAGAACATAGAAGAGTCATATATTGGTCTTCTTCTCTTTTTCACACTAATTGACTATAATTTTCTCACAACCATATTGAATTCATTGAGATACTTGACCATAGAATCACAATCACCCATCCTCAAAGTGTACAACTTCTTCCATAAAAAATATTATTAATTAAGTATTTTGTCTAATATAGGTTTTAAAACTTTATCTAGAGACTTGTTCTCATGGGTTATAATAGTGAATCTACCTATTAAAGTTTGATAAGGCTCATTTCCTTCCTATCCAACAAATTTCATTAATTTTCTAACATTGATGCAAGTTTACTTGTGGAGACTGTAGCCCATAAATCTCAATGTATGAGCAAGTCTTCCCTCTCGTGCTTCCATAAATCAAAGTTATTGTTATTAAATATCTCCATCTTTAGTGTCAAATTTCTTGTCATATTCCATAAAATGAGATATTCTCTATATACACTCCTCAAATCAAGATTATAATAAAATCATTTTTTTTACCACCTAGCACCTAAGTACATCAAGCTTTGTTATGAAATGAAAGGAAGCTAAAGTACATAAATATTTACTGTTGTAATATATGAGAGGATATATATTAAAAGATATGATCTACAAAATTTTATGAAAGAATGCTAACAAAAAACATACAACCATAACATGAGGATATATCTATGTGTGTTGGGGGGGACCCTTCCAAGAGAAAAATATCCACTCCCCAAAGCATAAATCTATTGTAATATAATAATATAGTTACATAAAACTTCAAGGAGAATCACTAACAAGTTTCTAGAGTAATCTTGGCAATATAATGGGACCCTTGTAATACACTACATGAATAATTTATCCCAAGCACCCAACAAATAGATGAAGAACACACTAGAAACTATCTAATGGTTTTGTAAAATAATGTACCAGCATGCAAGGGGTATGTAACCCAAAGGATCATGACATGAATTCCAACACCATATTCCAAGATAGGTCTCTATCTATGTTTAAAATATTCTCTTAATTTTTTTTATAGTATTTCATAACTAGTCATTGTTGACTATCTAACTTAGGCACCTCATTGGATGGAAATGAGAGTAAGGCTTGCATTGTACAAAGAATGCATGGATATTTTTCCCCTAATTCTCTATCAAGATCAAATGAGGGATTTATAGGATGAATTGGATAGCATAGGAGGATAGAATTAGGATGAGGGATATGGGATGAAAGATAATAAAGGATATGGATAGAAGTCCATAGCATAGAGACTCCTTATCAAGATCAAATATATGGGATGGATAATCAAGGATATGGATAAGATATGGTAGGTAAGATAGAATGAAGGCTCCTTATCAAGATAAAATACGTGAAGGGAGGATGGAGTTGGATAGGGTGGGAGGAAGGAAATAGGATGAGAAATATGAGATGGAGGATAATAAAGGATATGGATAAGGTATGGATTGAAGCATATCATGGAGGCTCTTTATCAAGATCAAATATGGTAAAGGATGAATGGATTTGGATAGGATGGGAGATATGGGATAAATGATATGGATAAGATAAGGTAGGTAGGATATATGATTCTTATGAATATCCTTAGCCTTGTCAATATCAAAGATGGAAAAGGAAGGATGGACTTAACTAGGATGATGGATATGGAATGAGGGATAGGATGTGATAGGTAGCATGGATGAAGCTTGCCCCCAAGTGTAGAGTTCAAGAGGATGAGGAGATTACATATGATGCATGTTTGCCAGGTTTTCATTATGGTACTTTCCCAAGGTGCCACAAGAAGTGGTTTTCACCATTGGATGAAAGATTGCTCTTTACTTTTTCTTTTTTTTTGGAATATAAAATATTGAGAAGGATGAGGATATGGATGTGGATAAGTGGATTTAAAATATAATAGATGCTGATAGAGAAATGGAAGAAGGACTCAAGCATCTAGTTCCATGGATGGTATCCCTTGAAGATGTGTTACCTTGGTTGCACCAAGGCAAGTGTAGGTATGCTCATAGATGTTGGTAGAATGATGGCAAGGGGGTGAAATGGATTTATGCAAAGGATTGGATTAAAGGGGAATGATGGGGGATGAATTTTAGATAATGGATGGGGGATTGGAAGACTTGTGGAAGGGTGGATGGAAATATTGGAAAGATCAACACTGACACACACCTTGAAGGGTGGTGGAGTTGTGGAGGAGTAGATTTTGAATTTGAAGATTTAGATGGATGAGTAGACGTGGATTTTGGGACATAAGGTCCCAAAATGAATTTTGAAGGTGAAGGATATTAATGGAGGATTGGAGGACTTAGGAGTGGATGAAGCTATTGGATTAGTAAGTTTGGATGCCAATTTTGATTGTTCTTTTAGATGCATGGATTTTATGAATAGATTTTTTTTAGACTGCAGGAATCGGTCAGGTATCCGTCCTGGTATCCATCCCCCTATAAACTACAATGCGCTTGGTAAAAAAAATTCACGTGATCGGTGATGCTGGCGTGACACACCCTTCGATACCATGAGAATGGTGGGGAGACTAGACCTCGTGATCTCTTGCCTGCAAAAATATGCTTTAGCCAATCGAGTGAGGCCCACTGCCCCTTTTATGAGTAGATTTAGGATCCACATGGCTTTTGATTTTTTCTTGACAGGCCTTTGTGTCCTTTTGGATTTAGCTTCTTACTTTTGGATCATATTTTTCTTTGTTTTTTCACGTCTTTTTGATGGGACATGTTGATCCTTGGATGTATGTGGATTTTTGGATTTATACATTTTATGGTTGCAATCCAAATTGCTTCCAAGAGAAATGAGATTAGTGGATGGAGAGGAATGATATTGAGGTCTTATGGATGGTTTAATGTATGTAGGATGTTGAAAGAGTCTCAAGGATGTGTGCCTTGGTTGATCTTGATTTGGGATTTTAGGTGATGGATAAATAGGATAAAGGGATTTTGGAATAGGAGTGATGGGGATGATGAATGGAGGGATATAAGGACCCAATATGGATGGAAGGGATGAAGGACTTGGTTTGGGGCATAGGGACCAAAAATAGATGGAAGGGATGAGGGATTGGTCTTTGGAATATAAGGACCCAAGATAGATTTAGAAGATAGAGAATATGGATATTTGGATTTATATGATGGAATTTGAGATTTTGGATAGATGGAATATGTACCAACGTCTTAATTTTGATATCAAAGTCCATGAAAATTAGGATTTTCTTTGATTTGGATGGATTCTAATATGCCTTTCTCATGAAGGCCTAACCCTTTTCCTTGATATTGCATAGTTTAAAAAATACTTTTGTTGATGGGATACTTATGATTTTAGAAATAAGACGTGTGTCCATTTTAAGGAGGATATGCCATGGAAGGAATGATAGGTTCTTAAAGGAAACTAGATTGGATGAAGGTGGAAGAACATATTTTATAGGTGTGTGGTTCATGGGTAGCTTGGATAGGGGTGATTTGATCTTGTGGAGGATTAGGATCATGACATGGAAATGAAGGAATGCTTTGAGCTTGACTTGGGGTAGGATCATGGGGTGGAGTGGATGGTATAATTTTCTCTTGATTAGAAGATGGAAATGGATCATAAGATGGAGTGGAAGGGAGGGGATGGGATGAAGGGACACTTTAATATTGACATGGAGATGGATTGAGATCATGACATGGAGAGGAAATGACACTTTGATCTTAACTTGGGGAGGGATCATGTGATGGAGGGTGATCATCTTGGATGTCCTCAAAAAAAAATAAGCATGATCAAAGATTTCATTATCAAAGATATCATGATCAAATATAGGATTATCATGGACACCAAATGTTTTGGATGGGGTGGATGGTGGTGTTTGATCGAAGGTTTTGTGGTCATGAACATGATCTTGATTAAGGCTAGGGTACATATGGGCATGATTTAGATCAAGTTCTTGTCTTGTTTGGATTTGTGTGAATGGTGTGATAGGGGAGGAAGGTTAGATAGATTCTTCAACTTGGGTGGATGGAGGGACGGGGGATGGAGGTACGTGCATGACATGGGAAATTTGCATAACTTTATTTGTGCTTGGGAGGTTAGGATCCTTTTGTAGACATGTAAAAATAACCTAACACTTATCAAAAATCCTAAATGATATTTTCTCATCATTAGACATCATTCTCACTTAATATCACTACATTTCACATCAATTGCATTAAAAACCCTAATTTCCTCTATTAATTGAATAATAATATATTATTTAATTAATTCACTTTTTCATAATTTTTAACTAATTAAATAAATTTAATTTATTTAATAAAGTCCTAATCTAACTTTATTCCTCTCAATTAATTAAATAAAATCAATTATTTAATTATGTCGCTAATTCACTTTATTCCCCTAAATCAATTAAATTATTAAAAACATAATAGTTTAATTAAATCACTTTCCCCTAAACTTGAATAATTAAGTAAATTATTCAAAACATCATCCAAAAGGTCAAATAAAACAAATACAACTTTGTTTGCAAAAGTCAAACATGATTTGCATGTTCAACTCCAAAAAGATTAATTAATTACCCTCACCCACTTTCATGATTGAGAAAAATATGGTCACCACTTGCTCAATTTGATTGGCTGACTGATCCATCTATTTTCTAACTAATTCATTTGTTCTTCAATCCCACTGAAGGCTCAACATGATTTCTTCAATTCCACAGACTATTCAATCTATTTTCCTTAATTCCATTGAACACTCAAATTGATTTCTTCAATCACACCGATTACGTAATCAAAATCCACTAATTCTTTCCATCTAAATCCTCTCAACAGTTTTGAACTATTAATCGAGATATTTTGCTACATGATCTCGAGCGTTCATTTTGAAACACAAAATCTACATAACATCCTCATTTCTTCTAAAAACGATCAAAGAATCAACATACTTTACATAATGAAGTAATGCTAAAATCATAATCAATCTTTTGACAAAGCTTTACACATATATTCGATCAACACACACACAACTTTGAAGCTTTTGGTACACACAAATGGAGGCTTCACATTGATACAACAACAATCCAACATATTTGTGAATATACTTCGACACGAGATGGTAACACTACAGTTTTGAATTCATTTTATATTGTTTGTTTCAATTTCTTTTCTTGAATTCATTTCTTCGTAGTTTAATTTTGTGAGTAATGGGCATGAATCATGATCTTTGTGTTGAATTATATTAGTTTCAATTCATTCATATTTTATCTTATTACACACTCAATTTCCCCCTTACACATTCTGGCATGCCCGGTGGGACCCCGGTCCTTAGCATTAACTATTTTATGAGTGAATTTTGAACAGTTGCAGGTTTCAAGAACGCAATTGAAAACTTTTCACACATAAGCTATAGAAAATTCACGTGGTCGATCTTTTTTTTCGACCGCAGTTGCCTATTTTACAGCCGCTTTCGCCTTTTCAACTGCTTTTTCCAAAATGATAGGGGTGCTCTTGCATTTTTAGCCACTTCTTCTTAAATAATAGAGGCCGCTTCTGACTTTTTTAGTTGTAGTTGCTTCTAACAGGGTCGCTTTTGCTTAAAATTTTCACTTTTTTCCTATTGCTTTTTGATCCAAAATCTGAGATGTTTTTCATTTTTCTGACACTAATGGGTGCTTTTTAGTGATGTTTATGTTTTCTAACTTCATTTGTGCAGCTCTTGCAGGATATGGAACACGTTACATGAGAAACAACTAACATGTTTTATTGCAGAGAAGGCGAATGGTTGAAGTTTTAATTTTTTTTTTTTCATAAGCTTTCATAGTTTAGAAAACAAATTTTGAAATTGGTGCTATAAAATGAATCCCACAAATCACATGCTTTCAATTGGTTCTTAAAAATAATCTTTCAAAAGCTTTCTAGCTTAGGGAAACTTCTCAATTGGTGCTTAAAAATATTTTTCAAAAGCTTTCTAGCTTAGGAAAACTTCTCAATTGGTTTTTTAAAAAAGAAATTTCAGAAGCTTTCTAGTTTAGGAAATTTTTGTTTTTGGTGCCTAAAATGAACCCCACAAATCCACACACCTTTGATTTGGTGCTCTAAAAAGAACATTTCAAGAGTTTTCTAGATTAGAACCACAGTTCTTTTTGGTGCTCTAAAACAAAATGCTTTCCTTTGTCCAACGATTTCAATATGTTGACGAAACGAGTGATTTCCTTTTTGTTGACCAATTAAGACAAGGCTTTAGAAACACTTCATTTGGTGATTAAAATTGGACAAATCAATTTTATGACTTGCACATTGCTAGCTACATTGCTTGATATCTCAAACACTTCAATTTTGGTGCAACATAAGAAATGATTTGCTAGTCTTTTTCACACTTTATTTGGTTGGATAGCATTGTTCGAGGGGCTTAAAAAGAACATTGCAATGAATTGTACACTAAGTATTCTGTGTTTGGAAAACTAGGTGTCTATCCTCTCCCCTCGCACTTTTCGATGATCTTGGGTGACGAAAAGCATCTTGGGTTTCGCACATTGTTTTCATTTTAAAGCATTACCTTTAGAGGGCCTGCCTCCCGATTTGTGAGAGGGAACGACCTGAGTGGTACTTTTGTTTCAATCTGCTATACAAATAATTGTGGGTGTGACGAAAGTCATCAACCACTTGGTGCAGATGTTCTATACCAACAAAAATCTCCCTCAATATCCATGAGATGTGTAAAAACCCTTTTTAAGGGTTGGGAGACCTCTTAAATGAGTGAACCATTGCATGTATAGACACTAGATTATCCCAAAACACTAACTAAGAACCAATGTTGTAGAAACCACCCCTTTTAGCCAAAAACATTCTTTGAAGTGGTGCATTAGAACTTTGATTTTGAGAAGCTACTTACCAAGTCCGACTTATGGTTGAGCTTAAAAAACTCTACATTCATTACATGTAAAATCATCCCTTCAAGGCATGAGGTAAGCCCACCTAAAAGAATGTGTCTATCCCTAGGGTGTAAATTGTCTTCATGAAATTGCCAAATCTTTCGGTTACTTTGAAACATCAAACATTTTGCTTGAATTAAAATAAACACATCAAAACAAGCATTATACATGGTTATCAAACTTCAAACCCTTTTGAATTAGTGTGAATCCTTTGAAAAGAGCCCTATATTTGCACTCCTTAAGGATATATTAAAACAATATCCCTAAAGGTTTCCGGATATTTTGGCTCACATTTCAAGTCACATTAAGGACAAAGTAAACATTGGAAACTATGACTTTAGCATTTCAACTTCCACGAACTTTGAGATTTTGTGGAAAGAAACATGCTTAAAGTTGTAGACATTTAGGGTCAAATAGTTTTGATTGTTGTGTTGCATAATATCACTTGCCAAATCTCAAATGAGATCAAACGAAGTCATTCAAAACTGCAAATTTATCCTAGCTGTTGCAAACATAGAAACTAGAAAAAAAAACTGAATAGAGGCCAATTTTGCTTCTATTTTAACTGCACTTGACAAATTTTCTTGGCCATAGTCGACCAAAATTTGGCCGCTCTTGACCAAAATAGCCGCTTTTTCCTGCACAAATTCATTTGTCAGAAAATTTACACAGAGAAGCCGCTTTTGAGAAAACTGGTCACAGTTGCTTTTTAGATTTGGCCGTAGTCGACCACAATCTAGCTACTTTTGACAAAAAATACCACTTTTTCTCTGAAATCATCACTTTTATTCTATTTCTAATGAAAATAAAAAAACCCATCTGAAACTTGTTATAAGATTAATGAGAAGGAAAACATTTATACTCCCAAAACACGCCATAGTTTACATCAGTCCATTATCCATTTGCAAAATCAAACACCTCATCCTACTTTTATAAATTCAAAATCAAAACAAACAACTTGGATCATTCCTTCACTCAAACTTCTAAGATATCAACATTTTCTTGAATCTCAAGGCTAGTTCAAGTAAATTTCCCACAACATATCCTCTAGAAAAAGAAGTGAAATATCGATCCAAGTCTTTCAAAATTTTGAGTTCCAAAAAATAGCGTCATCCAAAAAAATCACTCAAACTTTAGGGTCTTGAGTATCACAAAAACCATATCAAAACACCAAATCATTTCACTTTATGACCATTTGGTGTCCAATTGCTATAGTTCAACAACCAAACCTTATGACACCTATCATACAACCAAGTCTCACACAAGTTGAAGGTGAACTAATAGATATCATCAATAGTTTAGGAGCTTCATATTTGAGAAAAATAAAACACCAACCCAATAGAGAAACACAACTAACATCCTAGATAAAAAGGAACATAAAGCATATCTTGCGGTCGAAAGGCCTGTATTACCACTTCCTACGTGGCAATAGATACCATCCTTTCAAAAACAGAAAATCCCAAAACATTCACAAAACAAAAAGATCCCAAAAAAAAAGCATTCTTTTATTCCATAGTTAGAAATCACCAACTTCTACAAAATCTTGACGCTTGTTTATGACAACCACATGATCACAACATAGAAAAAATATGGAAGCAAACAAAATTAGTTCTAGTGTGCCCCCAACAAACACCACAAACAACTGAAGTGACCCATGGGGGTATAGACCAAGTGACCTTGTAACTCCTCAAAAGGAACCCACATTTAAGGCAACATCAAACCAATCACCTAGTGAGGAAGAAGTAATCCATAGACAACAAGAAGTGATGGATAGATCAAACCAAAACCCAAAGGGCATGGTCATAAAAGAAGTGGATAGTGAAGAAGAAATAAATGATGAAGAATTCTTTCAACACTCCAACAATCCCAAGGTGCTTAAACTGATGGAAAAACTCCTATGAAAGGATCCAAATACCTACTTCTTCAAATTAGCACAAAGTGGTGCTAAGTTACCTATAGAATTTAATGTAGAAGGTCCTAAAGATCCTCACCTCATTCCCTTAGGGGATAACTTAGTTGTGAGAGAAATACCCAAACCATTGGAGATTCTAAACATGCCACCGATATTCTCACAAGGCAATGATCAACCAATGGACAACCCTTTGTTTAGGAAACCGTCCCAAATCAAACAAGTGGTAGTAGCCCAATAATATCAAGGGGGTCCATCTTAATACATGCCACAAGGTAACAACCCACCACCAAGACAATACATGCCCTAAAACACTTCATATATTGACCCTTCCCAAAATGTACAAAATCAGCAAGGGAAATTTCCACAATAGTACCAACAACAAGGTGGGTCACATGGTCCCCTTCCCAATCAGCAGTACTAACAACAAGGTGTGCCATAGGGTAGCCCTTTCAATCAAAATCAACAAGGTGGGACACATGGTACCCTTCCCAATCAATAGTAACATCAACAAGGTGTGCCACATGGTACCCTTCCAAATCAATAGTACCAACAACAAGGTGTGCCACGTGGTACCCTTCCCAATCAACATCAACAAGGTGGGCCACATGGTCCCCTTCCCAATCAATAGTTCCAACAAAAAGGTGTATTGCCAACACACTAACAGAGTAACCTTCAATACAATTCATCCCAACAACAAGGTGTACCACCAATACACTACCAGGGTAACCTTCAAAACAATTCATCCCAACAATAAGGTGTACCACCAACACACTACCATGATACCCTTCAGCATAATCAACCACAACAAGGAGTACCACCAACGCACTATCAAGGTACCCCTCTTCAACAAAATCAACAAGGACCTAACCCTCCTTCCACACAACAAGGACTTAACCCTCCTTACAATCCACAAGGACCTAACCCTCCTTACATTCAACAAGGACTTAACCCTCCTTTCATACAATAAGGACTTAACCCTTCTTCCACCCAACATGGTTACCAAGGTCTTATAACTCCACAATACCCAACCTATGACCAAAGGAACATGGTGGGACAACAAGGTTACTACACACAAGATCCACAAACAAATATACCAAACACAAAGGTATGCATGCAACTACAAGCCCTAAATTAGAAGATATTGGACATCTAGATTGGAAAACCCATGAAGACCTACACTCTACAGGATATATGTCCATTCGCTTTTGATCACTCTATTACTATGCTCCTCTTCCCTAAAAATTTTGAAATACAAAAGTTTGAAAAGTACAAGGGAAAGGGTGATCCAGTCGAACGTGTGCAAGATTTATTGGTATCTTGCATGGAAGTGCAAAACAATGATTCCTACCTAATGAGATTTTTTGCATGCAATCTTATTGGTCACACTATGGAATGGTTCTCCCATCTACCACTGGGTATTAAAAGTTTTGATGAACTGACTACCAAATTTGTAAACCACTTTTTGTTCAACATAGAACAAGATGTCACCATCATTGGCCTCTACAAGATTAAACAGAGTCAAGGAGAATCCTTTACATCCTACCTACAAAGATGGAGACATAAAGATCTAGTAGGTGCAAGTGGCCTATTTTTGACAAAGAGGATATCTTTGTTTCAAATGTACAAGCTAAAATCAATTACCAACTCACCATGTTGTGCCCTGTGAACTTCGAAGAGACTATTGAAAAGGGACTACACATTGAGAGAGCTCTCATAGCAAGGGGGGTTCTTAAACTGAACAACTCAAAAGATAACTCTTCTAGTTCGAATGAGAAACCTAAGATTTGGGCCAGGAATAAAAATGTTACCAACGATGGAGTAGTTGATGCTAGAGCAGTATGGAACGTGCAAAATCCTAAAGGACCACAAAATAAACCTCAAGTTGCACAAATGAGCTATGCTCCCAACAACATACAAAACAATCAACTTAGCTATCCCCAAAACAATCAAGCGGTTAACCAACAGACAAATCAAGGAGGACAACAAAGGCAATATGATCAACCATGAAGGAAATTTATAGCCTTGGGAGAAACACTTGATCCACAATCATGTGCAAACTGGTTCAATAAAACCTCATCAAGGTCAATGATTGCCCAAACTATGAAGAGCCAAGTTTCAAAACAACATGGTATAATGAAAAGGACTTATGTGAGTTCCAAAAAATCAAAGGACATACGACAAATAACTGCATGAGACTCAAACATATAATACAAGACTTAATCGACAAAGGAGAAGTGGATATCAAACACTACCCTAGAAACAAAGACCTCCAAATCTACACAAATCTAATTTTGAACCATACTAAGAAGAATGATAAAGGGAAAGATTGAGACTATCACAATGTTAACTACACCTATGGTGACACCGTCCTAGGTACCCTCTCCCAGGCAGATGGCACTAGGGTCAATGTGTTAACTATACAAGGAAGGGACCCTAAATGTAATGTAACTACCCATCGAGGGAAAGTCACAATACAAGGAGCCCCACCTAAACCCACAACTAAGTCATCCAATGACTATAGTATTGTGGAACAATTGAAGAAGACTCCCGCTTTGATCTCCATCCTAGAGTTGTTGAAATTATCACCCACACATAGGGAAATACCAGAGAAAGCTTTGGAAGCATCAGTCCCTAATGACCTCAATCTTGATCAGTTTCAAGCCATGGTTGGAAAAATCACATCCAATTATCATTTAGTCTTTTATGAGAAATACCTACTGCAGAAGTTGATCCACAACCAAGACCTCTATATAGAGGTTGGTGTCCACAAACATATGGCCAAAAGAGTATTGATAGATAATGGTGTAGGTTTGAATATTTGTACCCTAAAATTTGTAAAAAGTTGGGGTATTTTGATGATATAATTGACAAGGGAAAAATCATAACTATAAGGGCTTATGACGACCTAGAAAGAAAATTTGAAGGGACAGCCAGGTTACCTGTACATATAGGACCGACAACAACAAAAACCACATGTCAGGTATTGGACCTTGAGTTACCATATAATCTTCTTCTAGGACACCCATGGATTCATGCACTACAGGCAGTTCCCTCTACATTTCACTAGTGTCTAAAATTTCCTCATGAAAGAAAGGAGGTTACATTATATGTTGATCCTGAACCCTTCCACTACTGTGCCAAATTGGAGGAGAAATACAACAAAATCCAATGTATACCTAGTAATGATATATCATTTCACTCCTCATATGTCGACCCATCAACACAACCATCAACCTCATCTAAACCCATATCAAGTGAGAAACCAAAATCCAAGTCCAAAATTGAAGTACTTGATAAAGGTAATGAGAACTATCATTTCAATCAAGCCTTTTTCATTGGAATGCTTCTCCCAACACCAAAAGTTTATGGAGAGCCTAAGGAGATCAAACATACTCAAGCAGTAATAATGGTAGAAAAACCCACGATCTTTACCAAATGGGGAGATATCAATGATGAGGAGATATTCAAAGAGAACCTTTCATAAATGATCTACAAAGAAGACCAAAAGGAACTAGAATAGCTACAACCCCTTCTAATTGATCCTAGCAGTAAAGGGTATCAACTAGCTAAGAAAATGGGATACACTAGAAAAGGTGGCCTTGGGTGACATAAAAAAGGTAGATGAGAACCTATTATAGTGGAACAAAGTAAGAAGAACATGGGACTAGGCTATGGTTCAACAGATGTGGTTACTCCAAACACTGGACATACCTCTTTTAAGAAAGGAGCTCCTTCTACTAACATTAATACATCAGATATCTACCATCTTATAGACATCAAATTACCCATTGAGGACTTATTTGAAAGCTTTAGCATAAGTATATTCCCTATTCGAACTAGCAAATCTACATTCAAAAATTGTACTTATGAAACAGACTATAACGAGTATGAATAGGATTCTCCTTCCTTTGTCACCTCTAGCGACGATGACCTAGATACCTAATGGTAGAATGGTGCTAGAGCCATATTGACCATTTCAACAACTTTCGTAAGCTTTGTAGATAACGATGACAACCTACCCCTTTTCTATCCACAACTAATAGATTGGGACCAACAACACCATATGCCTGTTTTGGATTAATTCCAAAACGATGAAGCTATTGCAGAGTTTATGGGGCTTTGAACCGATATACCAAAAGGAGATCATAAAGCAAGGTTTGTCATGGAACTCGAACAACAAGCATATTTCAGAGGGGATATTGTGTCCTCTAGTCGTAAAATTGAAAAATACAATGTAAAAATCAACATGAGATCCCCTAGGGAAAACCACAATGTGGATCTATTGGATCCTGAAAAGAGAAAAATAAAGGAAAAATCTAAGGGTGAAAACCTCTCTGAGATGCTCGAAGATGGAGGATTCAATCTCCCTATTTTTGAATATCAAGAGAAGTTGACACTCCTAGTTGAAGAAACATAATCTATCAATATTGGCACAACAAAAGCACCTAAGATCACATACCATGCAGCGCCACTTGATCCTAAAGAGAAAGTGAACTTCTCAACATTCATCAATGAAAGAAAGATAAAATTTGAATAGACATATGCAGACATGCTAGGGCTAGACCCATCATTGGTCATACACCATCTAGCCATATTCCCATGAGCTAAACCCATTAAGCAAAAACTATGAAAGATGCATCCCCAGATAACATTTTTGGTAAAAGTAAAACTAAAGAAATTGTTAGATATTGATTTCATAAGACCAATAGATTATCCAAAATGGATATCAAACCTAGTACCAGTATCAAATCCCATTGGGGGCATAAGAATCTGCACATATTTTTGAGATCAAAACAAAGATTGTCCAAAAGATGACTTCCCTCTTCCAAGCATTGATATGATTGTAGATCTAATAGTAGGGCATGAAATGTTGTCACTCATGGATGACTTCTTAGGCTATAATTAGATTAAGATATCCCATGACAATCAACATAAAACAATGTTTACTTGTGCATGGGGGACCTTCTACTGGAATGTCATGCCATTTAGTCTAAAGAATGCAGGAGCGACCTATTAGCATGCAATGACTACAATCTTTCATGATATGCTACATACAATTATGGAAGACTATGTGGATGACATACTAGAAAAGTCCATCAAAAGAGAAGACCACTTGACCAATCTTGCAAAGTTGTTTGACTCACTTGAACAATATAACTTAAGAATTAATCCAAAAAAGTGTGTATTTAGAGTAACATCTGAAAAAAAACTGGGGTACATAATATCAAGAAGAGGTATCAAAGTAGATCCTACAAAAGTAAAAGTTATACAAGAGATGCCCCCTCCAAAGACATTAAAAAAACTAAGAAGTCTACAAGGGAAACTACAGTCCATCAGGCAATTCATTGTGCAATTGGGAGACAAGTGTCACCCCTTTACCCATATCCTACACAAAGACATCAAATTCAAGTGGGATGGTAGGTGTGATCAAGCATTCCAGCAAGTCAAAGAACATCTACTTACTCCTCTAGTAATAATGATGCCTATTCCAAATAGAGCAATGATACTCCATGTATCTACAACACAAGCAACATTAGGAGCTCTCCTAGCACAACTAGATGATAATAAAAAAAGAAAGAGTGGTCTACTACATCAATCAAACACTAGTGGGATACGAATTGAACCATTCACCCATAGAAAGAGTGTCTCTTTGTTGTCTTTGCGACACATAAGTTGAGACACTATATCTTGAACATACGAGTAAAGTTGATCTCCAAAGTAGACCCACTAAAGTACCTATTAACAAAAGAAGCTCTAATAGGTAGGATTGCTAAATGGGTGATGATTATAAGCTAGTTCGACATAGAGTATGTAGACAGGAGAGCCATCAAAGGACATATCATAGAAAACCAACTAGCCAAAGCACCAATGGAAGATCACCAACCTCTCATAACAAACTTCCCAAATGAAAGCATATTGCTAACATAACAGAAAGCCATTGGACCTTGTATTTTGATGGGTCCCACACACAACACGACTCAAGAGCGGGTATAGTATTTCTCACACCACAGGGAGATAGCATACCTAAGGCTTACATAATTGCTTTCCCATGCACAAATAACATCTCTGAGTATGAAGCACTAATCACAGGACTGAAAATCGCTATTGAATGAAGGATTAAAGAACTACAGGTTTATGGAGATTCTCAACTAGTGATCAGACAAGTAAACGATGAGTATCAAACAAAATATGACAAGTTGATGCCATATAAGAAAATGGTGGACAGTTTCAAACAATATTTTGTCACCATCAACTTTGAACAGGTTCCCAAGCTCAACAACAGAGCAATCGACACAATGGCAACAATAGGTTCACTTCTTGATATTCCACAAAACATTTCTAAGTGTAAGGAAAGCTAAGGTGCGGAACAAACTCTCCTAATGTCAAAACCTCAGGGAAGAATGCAGAGGTGACTTTAAATTTTACAATTATAGTTCAATTAAGATACTCATAAAAGAAATAACAGAAACAGAGAAATGAACATACACAGATGAACACCAGATTTACTTGGGAAAACCCTTACGGGAGAAAAACCCACCACACCAAGTAAAACCCCTTAGTATTACAATAAAAAAATTACATACACAGTACAGGCTTCACTCTCTGATGTCAAATTACAGCATCATAATTTCCTAATCAACCTTGTACAAAACATCCCAGTTACAATGCTCTCTCAATTTAATTCATTCACACTTATCACACATAGAACAATTCATCGAACCGATCATCATCCTTGATTACAGAGTATATCCATGTCATTCATGGTCTGTTGATCTTCCTCACAGGAATGGCCGCAACAGTCCAACTACTAGCGGTTTACATTCCGCTTCTCTAATTGGTCAAAGACAAACCACGTAGGATAGTCATTCGGTCAAGGTGTTCAAACTATGTCGCATGTTGGTGAGACACTAGGCCGTGTCTCCCCGATGCCACAATGCCTGATAGTCGTTATCGCCTAGAGTCACCACCATCAGCAAGAGTCATACCGATTTCAAAACTGTCGCTTAGACTCACCCTATTGCTAAGACATCATATCGATATCCACTACAGAAGCATCGGCCAGACCATCACTATTGGCGAGAGATCATACCAAACAAAAATTAATCCTATGTAGATCTATTGACGAGACAAATGCTATCAGCAAGAGTTCTCACCGAAAGCACCTGCCTATCCGCGAGAGAAACCTTATCGCTAAGAGGTCACACCGACATTAAACTCATGTAGATCTATCAGCAAGACCATCGTTATCAGCGAGACATCTTACCGAGCACATAACAGTCGGAGAGACCATTGCTATCGCCAAGAGGTTATATTGAATGCACCAGCTTGTCGGCGAGACCACGTCCATTGGCAAGAGTTCTTACCGAATGCAAACCCGCTAGCCAAGAGTCTCCCCGACGACATACTTGTGAATAACTGTCGGCGAGACATACATTGTCGGGATGAGTTATTCCAAACGTTCAAGCCTCTCCCTAATGACTTCTATCGCCACAAGTCTCCCCAATAACCATTAGACACCAACCCATCGGCAAGAGATCTCCCCAGACGGAAAGAGTTAGGAATATTCACAGCGATCGACATATCTTGCTTATGACTATCGTCGGCAAGATAGAAGTGAAGTCTCGGTGACCTGAACACTTCAAAGATTCAGAACACTGCTGCTAGTCGGTAAGACTTCTAGAGGGTCTCACCGAATTTTCTCTTTCAGGAGTTTACATGCCAGTAAGATTGAGGAACATTTTCCAACACTAAGTACAAATTCCTTGTGGAACAACTACTCATACCAGCGTTCGATATCCCAAAATTAGAACTAGTGTGTGATGTTGTTGATCCCAACTCGCCATGGTACCATGATACATTTGACTATATCCAACATGGTATCATACCCCCTCATCTAACAACCACCCAAAAGAATACCTTTCCCTGTAGGACTTCTCGATTCAGTCTTAGGAGACACCTTATATCGTCAAAGTTTAGAGGGTACTTTATTTTGATGTCTTGACGTGGAAGAAGCGCAAACCACCCTACAAGAGGTACATGAAGGCATTTGTGGGTCCCACTCTAGTGGAACTAACCTAGCACAAAAGTTACTAAGAACAGGATACTATTGGCCCTCTATAGAGCAAGAAGCTATTGTTGACACAAGAAAATGTCACTAATGTTAGCAATAATGAAAGCATCTACATCACTCTAAGAAGAATCATTGTCGGAAGAATACTTCTTCTTCTTCTTTTTCTCCTCTTTACAATCCTTTCGAACATGACCAGGTTGCCCACAATTCCAACACTTCACCTTGGACTTCTTGCCAGGAGACTTTGATCTCCCTTCTGATTTTGATTTGGACTTCTTGTCCTTCTTCTTGCCTTTTTCTTTTGATCTGCCTCTAACAGCAAGAGCCTCCTTCGCCATCTTAGAAGATTTTCTCGTCATCTCTTCTGATAAAAAAGAAGCAACAACATCTTCCATCTTAAAAGTGGATGTCGTACTCCCAATAGCCATCACCAAGTGATCCCAAGAATCTGGCAAAGAACATAATAATAGCATACAACAATCTTCTTCATCAATATTCACACCCATAGATGCCAACTGAGCAATCAGCATGTTGAAAGCATTCAAGTGATCAACAACATACGCTCCTTCCTGCATTTTCAAAGAGTACAACTTCTTCCTCAAGAACAACTTATTCACCAAGGACTTGCCCTGATAAATAGCTCCCAGTCTTTTCCATAAAGAATATGCAGTCTTTTCTTCATGAACATTTAGAAGAACAAATTCTGCTAAACAGAGCCTTATCAACCCCTTTGATTTTCGATCTGCAAGGTCCAAATATTCTTGCTTCATGCCTATAGGCTTCGTTCCAGACACAGCAAGCCAAAGGTCATGATCAACCAACAGATCTTCCATTTTAAGTTTCCACAACTCAAAATTGCTGCCATTGAATTTCTCAATTTCAATCTTTCCTGACGTGCTTGCCATCTTAATCTGTAATTCGAATTACCAAACTTCTACAAGACTTCCACTGAATAGAATTGACACAAAAAGCCCAATGTACCCACAAGGATAACACAACTAGCCAGGCTCTGATACCACTTATAAGGAAAGCTAGGTGCGGAACAAACTCTCCTAACATCAAAACCTCAGGGAAGAATGCAGAGGTGACTTTAAATTTTACAATTACAGTTCAATTAAGATACTCATGAAAGAAATAACAGAAACAGAGAAATGAACATACATAGATGAACACCAAATCTACGTAGGAAAACCCTTATGGGAGAAAAACCCACCACACCAAGTAAAACCCCTTTGTATTACAGTAAACAAATTACATACAGAGTACAGGCTTCACTCTCTGATGTCAAATTACAGCAGCATAATTTCCTAATCAACCTTGTACAGAACATCTCAGTTACAATGCTCTCTCAATTTAATTCATTCACACTTATCACACATAGAACAATTCATCGAACTGATCATCATCCTTGATTACAGAGTATATCCATGTCATTCATGGTCTATTGAACTTCCTCATAGGAACAGCCGCAACAGTCCAACTGCTAGCGATTTACATTCCGCTTCTCTGATTGGTCGAAGACAAACCACGTAGGATAGTCATTCGGTCAAGGCATTCAAACTCTGTCGCATGTTGGTGAGACACTAGGCCATGTCTCCCCAATGCCACAATGCCCGACAGTCGTTATCACCTAGAGTCACCACCATCGGCAAGAGTCATACCGAGTTCAAAATTGTTGCTTAGACTCACCCTATCGCTAAGACATCATATCGATATCCACTCTAGAAGCATCGGCCATACCATCGCTATCGGTGAGAGATCATACCAAACACAAATTCATCCTATGTAGATCTATTAGCGAGACAAGTGCTATCGGCAAGAGTTCTCACCGAAAGCACCTGCCTGTCTGCGAGAGAAACCTTATCGCTAAGAGTTCACACCGACATTCAACTCATGTAGCTCTATCGGCAAGACCATCGCTATCAGCGAGACATCATACCGAGCACAGAACAATCAAAGAGACCATCGCTATCGCCAAGAGGTTATATCGAATGCACCAGCTTGTCGGCGAGCACGTCCATCGGCAAGAGTTCTTACCGAATGCAAACCCACCAGCCAAGAGTCTCCTCGATGACATACTTGTGAATAACCGTCGCGAGACATACATTGTCGGGATGAGTTATTCTGAACGTTCAAGCCTCTCCCCGATGAACCATTATAACCATTAGACACCAACCCATCGGCAAGAGATCTCCCCAGGCGGAAAGAGTTAGGAATCTTCATAGTAATCAAAATGTCTTGCCAATGACTACCATCGGCAAGACAGAAGTGAAGTCTCGGTGACCTGAACACTTCAAAGATTTAGAACACTGTTGCTAGTCTGTAAGAATTCCAGAGGGTCTCACCGACTTTTCTCTTTTAGGAGTTTACATGCCAGTAAGATTGAGGAACATTTTCCAACACTAAGTACAAATTCCTTGTGGAACAACTATTCATACCAGCGTTCGATATCCCAAAATTAGAATTAGTGTGTGATGTTGTTGATCCCAACTCACCATGGTACCATGATACATTTGACTATATCCAACATGGTATCATACCCCCTCATCTAACAACCACCCAAAAGAATACCTTTGCCCATAGGACTTCTCGATTCAGTCTTAGGAGACACCTTATATCGTCGAAGTTTAGAGGGTACTTTATTTTGATGTCTTGACGTGGAAGAAGTGAAAACCACCCTAAAAGAGGTGCATGAAGGCATTTGTGGGTCCCACTCTAGTGGACCTAACCTAGCACAAAAGTTACTAAGAACAGGATACTATTGGCCCTCTATGGAGCAAGAAGCTATTGCTGACACAAGAAAATGTCACTAATGTTAGCAGCACAGCGACCTCATTCATGCACTAGCAAAAGAGCTAAGACCTATCACAACACCATGGCCTTTTTCATAGTGGGGATTAGACTTGGTAGGTAAGATCTCTCCTGCTTCCTCAAATGGACATAAGTTCATTATTACCACAATTGAATACTTCATGAAGTGGATAGAAGCAATTCCATTAGCCTACATCACTGATAAACAAATATCAAAGTTCATCTTGAATTATCTGATATGTCGATATGGAATTCCCCAAACTATCATAATGGACAATGGGACCGCATTCAAAAACCAAGATGTCAAAGAGCTTTGTTCCAAGTTCTCTATCCAACATAGATTATCCACACCCTACTACCCCCAAGGAAACAGTCAGTCTGAAGGGTCTAACAAAACCATCCTGAAGATACTGAAAAAGATTGTTAATGATGTAGGCTATGATTGGCATCTGCAACTAAACCCAGCCCTATGGGCTTACCGAACTAGTATCCGTACACCCACAAGTGCCACACCATTTTCCTTGGTTTATGGATTTTAAGCTATCTTACCTATTGAAGTTTAAATCCCCTCACTACGAATATCACTAAAAGGCATGGTCAACAATGAAGAGTATCAATATCTAGATTGAATGAGTTGGAATTCCTAGATGAAAGGAGTTTGAGTGCATTAAACCATCTTCAAGTTTCTCATTATCAACTCAAACAAAGATACAATAAAAAGGATTAAAAACATAAACTTTCAGATTGGTGACTTGGTACTCAAAGTGAACAAGAAGGTACAACTGAATCAAGATGGAAAAGGTAAGTTTGAACCCAATTGGTTAGGCCTATTCATTATCACAACAAGCTATGTCAGAGCTTATCAATTGGCTACTCTTGAAGGGGAACCTTTAGCGAAACCACTAAAAAAAAACCAGCTCAAGAAGTTCTCCACATAAGCACATTAGAATACCCTAAGCAAAAGGGTAAAAATCTAAAAAAATCAAAAAGTAAGAAAAACAGTAAAGAGAAAAAAACATTCTTTAAGTGAAACACTTTGTGGCACTTCTAGAACAAGTACCGTAGTGAAAACCTGGCAAATAGGCACTACATTTGAATAAAAATTGCATCATTATCTATCAACACTATCTGAAGCATCCACCCATTTGTCCCATAATAAAACGTGTGTCCAACCATGGCTTGATGACTGATTTAGTATTAAGCCTTGTTGCACCATCAACATCCATATCTCTAATAAAGGTAGTCTCACCTCGAACTAGGGGAAACTTCTTGAAATAGGTAGCGGATTAGATCCTTGTGTGTCCCATCATGGTAAAAAACTATCAAAATAAAAAACATCTGGAAAACAAACAAAATAAAAACAAAGTCAAAACATCAAAATACCAAAAACATGTTATGCTTTGAGTCAACACCAAGTTGAACTTTTTTGTCTCTGCATGTACAACATAGGAAAGCTTATCAACCCTCGAGGCCTTACGTCAGTCCTCTTAGGTGTTTATCACGCTTAGTCGAAATATTCAAAATTCAAAAACATTCACAAAATAGAAAAGATCAAATACATGTTCTTATCAAACCAAGCGAACTATGAGCCTTTGCGTGTACAACGTAGGGAAGTATTATCTCTGATAAGCCCCTGAGGCCCTAGGTTAGTCCCCTGAAAAGAAAAAAAAACATCATATAAACTCAAAAAATAAAAAAGGTCCTACCTCCATTATCACCAAACGCAATAAACTTTTCATCCATAATAAAAAAATCATCACACTCACCCTTTGAAAAAATAGACCAACAAACAAAGCAAACATCAAAAGCTAGAACTTTCAAGCAAACAATCAAAAATATTTGATTACAAACAAACAAAAACAATGACAAAGTGTTAACTACCTATTTATTTGAAAATTTACCAACAACATCCTAAGATATGCCTTAATGGATCCATTCCTATAATAGACATCATCAACACTAGATAATAGCCTAAAACCTCAAAAAAAATATGGAAAGTGATACTGCAACATTGTTTTATTGTTTTATAGTCTTATCTTTATGATTTATTTTATTGAATCATTCCCAGGATCTCTCAAGGATGTCCATAAGGATTTAGAGAGGAAGGAATGGGGGCAATTGAGCATCATTTCAGTTTACTATTTGTAAGATGTTTTTGTGATACTACCAGGGTGAATACTTGCTTTGTATAGTGTATGGACGTTGTTTTGAGACAAATCATGTAGTAGTTGCATGTTAGGTATTTTATACCTCTCTGTGTAATTGGTTCGAAAATTTTTAGCACAACTCCACCATATATCCTAACAAAGTTTATGTATGTCTGGTATGAGCAAGAATATTTTTTGCATGCTGAGTCAAAGTAAACGCAATAGATACAAAGACACCTTGGTTATTAATACCTGGTGCATCATGTCCATTTTCTCCATCAAAAAGGATTGTTAAAGATACAAAGCCTCTATGCAAAGCAAAAGAAACTAATCAATAACTAACATCATCAAACTTGTATCCATCATCCAACATTTCTTCTAACTAACATCCATCCTGCATCACAATATCATTAGTACTTCATCCATCCTACATCCATAATGTCGTCAATGCATATCATGATGATAATAAAGCAATAAAAACATCATGTATCATGTATAGTAAACATCCATCATATATCAATATCCATACTATACATAATAAAACATCATATATCATATAGATATATCAATCATCCATCCATCCACATCATATGCATACATTAAAAATGTACAAAAAAACATATATAAATCATACATCATCATCCATAATCATCACATAACACATAATGAAGTCGAATCAAAACATGTATACCTCATATATATCAGCATAAAAAATGAGAATAGCATGGTACATCATCATATAAACATGTGTGATATCATAATACAAAAAAAATACATATACACGAGGCCTCAGCTAGGCCGATGAATGTATATACAAAATCATGTCTACAACAATGTCTGAAACAATAAAAAATCATAAAGATCAAGTTCAAATATCCTACTACCCAGATGGAGGAGGAGATCTCTCAGGATCCTAGCTATGACGGGGAGAGGGACATGGCTGATTAGGCTATTTAACTGAATGCCCACCTGACTTGACACCCGTAGCAGTACTAGGCTCTCTGAAATGTGGCCGCCACTGAGCTCTAGGTACAAAGGCATCATACAAAGTCTGATAATATGTAGCCTCTCTCATGTATTGATCTCACTCTACATAGAGGGCATCACGCTCTTCTCTAAGTGTATCCCTCTTAGTTGTAATCACATGTACCTAGGCCTTCGCAACATGACGTCGCCCGCTCTCGGTGTCTCGCTTGCCCTCAAGCCGTCCCTCTTTGCTATCAAGGTAACAATTTGAGCCTCTGCAGCCTATCACCACACTACCTCTGCATCTTTGGTAGCTGTCATCTGTGTTAACTACACTACTCCATCACTAAGTGGTGGAGGAGGACCCAAAACTTGTCCTTGATCTTGTTAAATAGGATCATCCTGTCTGTCCTATTGATTGTCCTGTCTGCCTCTATCCAACTGCTCAACGACAATTTGAACATGTTATCACTCACCATGGTGACCAGTAATCCTTGCTCTCCCAACGACCACTGCACCAACAAGATTTGTAAACCTCAAAGGCACTCGACGAGCCCACCATTGATCACAGTCTGGTGTGGCCCCAGGATCCGCAAGTCCAACTGGCTGACTCACCTGAATGAGGAAAGTGCTCTGATCTCCACGATAACTACATCTTGATCTGCTTGCAACCCCCATACCTAAACCTCTCTAGCAGTCCTGCCAAAATGAGCCTGATAAGCATCTACGAAACGACCCTATCTCTTGCCGAATTACCAAAAAACACGATCAGGAAGATATCTCTCTAACAAAGAATGAACATGATAAGCCACTGAGTCTATCTATAAAATGGCAGCTTCTCCTGGTCATCGTGTCATGCCTCACACCCCAACCACAGTCTCCAAACAAAACTAGACATGTCGTCTATCACGCGATGCCAGTAAGGTAGCTGCCCAAGCCAAGTGTAGTATATAAAATCATCATATCTATAAGAATATGGATCCTTTAGATCCCAATCCAATATGCCATCAAGCCTGGTAATTGGGATGTGCTCCCAGGCCCATACTTGAAGTAAAGTAACACCAACTAAAATAGAACTACCTCTATGATAGGAGACCTCATGCATGTTTCTGTATAAGTGAGAGAGAAGACACGAGCCCCATGCATATCTAGTGCCATGCTCAAACATCTGCTTGATGCACACACCCCAACCAATGGGAAATTGCCTACCCTGTTGATTAGGAACGACGAGCCCTGAGACCAAACCACATAGAACAAGTGAAATTGGATCTGCACTTCCAACAAACTCAGATAGGTTTATCTTGGACTCATGAACCTCAAGATGCCTAACACCAAGTACTTGACACATAACATGTGTACCCCATTGTATGAAATAGGTAGAAAACTCTTTGTGAATAGGTACATGAAGGATCCTCCATATATCCTCCAAGGTGATAGAAGCCTCCCCCGTAGGTAAGTGAAAGAACGATGTCTCAGAATGCTATCACTCCATGAGGATGATCATCATACCTCTATGGCATCTAATGGTCGACATGTAACATTTGTGTTGTAATCCCACATCATCTAGAACATCTCACTCTAGCTCCTAGAAACCAGTGATCAAGTCAAACAACACACATGACCATTGTGATGAAGGTCGCTGCAATCCTCATCATTTAATTATAAATGTCAATCCAGGGCACTGTCCATGACAATATGCAAGAGGGAGAAGAAATCATTTGCATGGCATTCTTTTCTTACAAACAAAATTGAAAGGCAATGCATGAAAGAAATTTTTGGAAAAAAATATAATCTAAGAGCTAGTAAATGAAAATGTTGGAATGAAATCTATCTTAAGAAGCATTCAAGGGGAAATTCTGAAAATGTAAATAACAAGGAATGGAAAGATTGCTGAAAAATAAACTACGAAATGAAAACTACAAACAACTACAATACTGTTGTTAAAAACTGAACTCTATTATTTTATAAAACTCTTCACCATTTGATTCCTTGATTACAATTAATTTATAGAATAATTAAAGATGAGCCTTATAGCTATGTAACAACTTGCTAGAAGATAGGAACATGTGTTGAGGGAAAAAGATAAGACTTTTATTCATCTTGCTGAGTCAATCTTCTTTGGTTGCCCAAAACAAATATGCCTATTTTATAGCCCCTAAACTGATCCAGGTGGATCCAGAAGACCTCAAATTTCACGGTCTCAGAATCACCTGAAAGTAGTCTTAGATTGAAGAGCTCGCTGACAGGATTCCGACGCAACTTGAATCGTGTCAAAAGGATATCGTATGTGCGAGTTATGCTTGGTCAAAGGTCCGATCAAACAGGCAAATTAGGGGTTCAAAAAGGCAAAAAATTGATTGTCTCAAAATGAAATAAAAATTATGCCAAGTCGTAGTGCTCGTCGTGCTAATTCCAGAACTATATTCGGTTTCAAAAATGGAGCTCGTATGTGAAAGTTACAGCTGGTCAAAGGTTGGTCAAAATTTTGACTATGGTTGACTTTGATGACATCAGCAAGCTGACATGGCAGATGGTGACGTGGCAGGAGTGGTGAGTTGGCACATACATGGTGGAAAAAGAAATATGGATTAAACCATATTGTTAAAAGAAAATACGTATGGTTTAAAAATTAAAAGATTTTTGTGATTTCAAGGAGGATTTGGTGGGATTTTATCCCTTAAAATTCTCTTCCCTTGCCCATAAAACAAGGAGAGGAAAAAATCCCGTAAACTTACATTTCAACAAATTAACCCCTTTAACCACCTTTCTCATATTTAAAGGGTTTATTTTAAAGAATATCCAAGGGGATTATTAAGGAGGTTTTAAAAGATATTTTTAAAGATTATAATGCAAGTCCAAAATTATAACGGCCCATAGTTAAAGGGGTTCGTTTTTTTAATTGTATGGCTTGGAATTATAAAAGCCAAAGGTGGATTTATTTTTGAAAGATTAATTTGTTATACTAACGGGATATTAGTTATTTTTATTGTAAAAGGGGGAAATGGTTGGAATTTTTACTTATATACGGGAGATATGCAATATTTGCAAAATAATATGGTTAAAGCCATATTAGCAAATAAATGTGTATATAAAGGGGTGATTTTTGTAAAGGGACAAGGGAAAAATTATTGAGTGGAGAATTTTGTACGGGAATTTTCTAGGAGATTCATACTTGGTATGAAGAAAATTCTGATCTTTAGATGTTTGAAGGAGACTTGTAAGGTGATTTTGCAAGGTGTTGTCTACACCAAAAATTGCAATTTGTAAGGAGAGATTGTGAGGAGCTTATGTTGGTCTTGGAGGCTTGATATTGTAAAAAGGTTGTTGACTTCGCAATATCAATAAAGCGGTCCTACTATTGAGAAGCGGACCCGGAGACGTAGCTCATCCTGAGCGAACTCCGTTATCAAGTGTGCTCTTCCTATTTTTCTCTTGTCTCATTATTTCTTCAGTATTTTGATTCTTTAAGATTCTAAGTTATGTTTATTTGAACTGGAATAAGTGAATTTGTAATAATTTCATCGCTTTAGACGCATAACCATGCATTACTGCTGCGATCGGGAATAATTTTGTAAATGGATTAATTTTTTCAAATAACTTTAATGTCCTAGTTTACAGATCAAGTTGGTATCAGAGCCCGTTTTGCAGGATAATTGCAGGTGGTGAATGTTAACCAGGTTGAAACTGAAGCAAGGTGAAGGTTCACTTACAGAGATCAACCCAGAGATTGGGAAACGAAGGACTTTTCCACGATCAAAGATGGCAGCGGAACATGAAGTTCCAGAGCTTGATGATAAAGCCTTCCAGAAAGCTTTTCTTGAAATGAAAGCTATGGTGGAAGTTCTCTTCCAAGAAAGGCAAGAGCGTCAGAGGAAAAAGGAAGACAAGAAAAGAAAGAAGGAGGAAAATGGATCTACTTCGAAAGAGGAGAAAGGTAAAGGAGTAGGAGGTGGTAGTGACCCTCCTGAACCTTCTTCCCCATCTTCTTCTTCGTCCTCTTCATCTTCTGAAAGTCCAAAACATTCTTCACAAGGAAAAGTTGCACAAAAATCAACTAATTCTCCTTTATTGAAATTAGATGTCAAATTTGAGTTGCCTATGTATAATGGTGAATTGGATGCAGAGAAATTGGATAACTGGCTTAAGCAGATCGAAGTGTATTGCAGGGTTCAACAGATCTTGGATGAATCTTCTAAAATCCAGCTAGCCACTCTTCGAATGGGAGGCACTGCATTGGTTTGGTGGGAGAGTAAAATTCAAGATGATCTTGCTAAGCACGGTAAAATCATTTCATCTTGGTATGAGTTTACTTCTGCTTTAAAGAAACAGTTTTACCCTTTGGGTTATATGCAACAAGCTGTTATGGATTGGCAAAACATAAGGCAGGGTAAAGGACAAACAGTTCAAGAGTATACACAGGTGTTTAGGAAGAAAGCACTTACTCTTGGTATTCCTCTTTATACGCAAGAAACTTTATTAAAGTATATAGGTGGATTGCATACGCATTTGAAACATACAATTCTTATGTTTAATCCAACTAATTTTGATGAAGTTTGTGTACAAGCAACCCATATTGAAGCAGGTGGAAGGAACATAAGTTTCAATTCAAAAACGGAATTTGTTCCTCCAACTGAAGGCAATAAGAAGGGTAAGGAGAGGAAAGCAGCTACTGTGAAGAAAGAGGAAGGTGAAAAGCCTACTTGTTCGCATTGTCAGAAGCAAGGGCACACAGATGCGAAGTGTTGGAAATTGCATCCGGAATCAAGGCCTAAGTGGTTTAAGGATCGTAAAGGTAAACAAAAGACTGCAGCTGTTGTTCAGGATCTTGGATCAGATTCTGATGATGAAACAAAGATTTCAGTTGTAGGTTTGAAAGGTAAAACTTTTGCTAGTAATGATTCTGCCACTAACGTTTCTAAGAGTATGGTTCCTGAAGATAGCAAAAGAAGTGAATTGTTTCATATAAGGGTGATTTCTAAGAACACTAAGATTAATGCATTGATTGATAGTGGGTCTCAAGTTAATCTAATTTCAGAGGAAGTTGTTAAACAGTTGAGATTGGAAACCAAGCCGCATAAGAAACCTTATCCGTTAGGTTGGGTGTGCAATGATAACAGATTGCGAGTAACTAAGCAATGCAGTTTGAAATTTGCAATAACATCTAAGTTTATAGATGAGGTTGAATTTGATGTGGTTCCACTTGATATCTGTGGCATTGTGTTGGGTAGCCCGTATTTATATGATAGGAAAGCAATCTTCTACAGGGAACATAATCAGTATCACTTGTTTAAGGAAGGAATTGAATACATAGTGCATTCTCATTCAATTAAGACTGATAAATCTTTTGTGACAATGGGGCAATTGAAAAGAATAGTTAATGCAAATAGTGATGCTCCTCCTTCCTTTGAAATGACATCTTTCTCCATAATTTTTTATTCTAGTAGATGCATGGGCTGATTGGAAAGATCTTGCAATCCTTCCTCACATTTTGTTGCATGCATGACTGGATGCAACTCCTTGTTCTTCAAATATTTGATTGGGCAACCCTCCTTGGACTTTGAAGGTGTCCAAACAATAATATTTTTCTTGCTGGGGCTTGAAGTCATGTTCCTCTAGTTGAGGAGATTGCACAAGAGCTGTCACCTTTGCATGCAAGAACCTCTTCCTTTGGTTCTATTGTTTTGGGGGGGGGGGGTTCTAAAAGAATAAAATAGAGAATTTCTAAAATAATAAACCTAAAAAGCTTTCCAAACTAATTTTTATTTGACCTGCTATCACCTGATCATCAACAACTCCTTAATAATACCTTTCCCTGGAAACAACACCAAAAATGATGAAGGTCACTGCAATCCTCATAATTTAATTATAAATGTCAATCTAGGGTAGTGTCCATGACAATATGCAAGAGGGAGAAGAAATCATTTGCATGACATTCTTTTTCTACAAACAAAATTGAAAGGAAATGCCTGAAAGAAATTTTTGGAAACAAATCTAATCTAAGAGCTGGTAAATGAAAATGTTGGAATGAAATATATCTTAAAAAGAATTCAAAGGGAAATTCTGGAAATGTAAATAATAAGGAATGAAAAGATTGCTGAAAAATAAACTATGAAATGAAAACTACAAACAACTACACTACTGCTGCTAAAAATTGAATTCTATTATTTTATAAAACTCTTCCCCATTTGATTCCTTGATTACAATGAATTTATAGAATTCTAAGAGATGAACCTTATAGTTGTGCAACAACTTGCTAGAAGATAGAAACATGTGTTGAGGGAAAAAGATAAGTCTTTTCTTCATCTTGTTGAGTCAATCTTCTTTGGTCGTCCAAAATAAATATTCATATTTTGTAGCCCTTAAACAAGCTCCAAAAAGATATTTGAATGTTGAAAAAGTCATGCCTTTCCCTTGTGTATCATTAAAGCTCATAAAACAGCTCCTAAATGCTTGCAAAAAGGTTCAAACTGCCCAAAACTATCTCCTAGATATGCTCCACTTGTTTGCACAACACAACAACCTTCCTTAGATGCTTTGAATTTCCCCTAGATGCTCTGAACTGTCGTCCTTTAACTGCTCATAAAACCCCAAACTGCTCAACCTCTTCATAAATGTTATCATACTTATCCTTCACTTAGATCCTTCTTTAGCTCTAGAAATTCCGGAGCATGAAAGCAAAGTTCTGAAGCATTGAACTAGTGAAGTTTTTTCTCAAACCATGAATTGAGTTTTTGTGAAATTTAATGGTTTTTTTTCCTTCTTGTCTCCTAATTTCTATCCAAAATCCTCAAGAACACAGATCGTAATTTTCAAGATATGATGAAATCTTGACTACTCCAACTGAAAATCTCTTACTTTCCTCATCATGCTCAATCTTGATAAACTTCATAATTAAGCAAAATACATGCTTTTATTAGGCTAATAGATGAGACATTTTTTTTTCTCATCACATTGCTCTTTTGACATAAGCGGTTTGAGAACCACCTGCAACCATTCAACCCACAATGTTAATAATTTGCTACGAAAATGCAAAACGAACCTCACATCACAAATAAATTGACTCAAAAACTACAACCATAGCAAAAGCGAATTTTTTTTGGTCAAAAGCGGTTAAATTTTTAGCAAAAGCGTTAAAACAGTCGAAATCGGTTACTATTTTGTCGAAAGTGGCAAAGAAAACCAAAAGCAAAAAAATGTCAAAAGTGCATATATTTCTCAAAAGAAAACTTTTGTCACAAGGGCAGACAATACTACCATGGTGAATACTTGCTTTGTTTAGTGTATGGAACTTGTTTTGAGACAAATCATGTAGCTGGTCTGAAAATTCTTAACACAACTCCACCATATATCCTAACAAAGTTTTTGTATGTTTGGTATGAGCAAGAATATTCTTTGTATGTTGAGTCAAAGTCCACACAATGGATACAAAGACACCTTGGTTATTAATACCCTGGTGCATCGTGTATGTTTTCTACATCAAAAAGGATTGTTAAAGATACGAAGCCTCCATGCAAAGAAAAATCAACCCTTCAATAACTAACAACATCAAATTTTTATCCATCATCCAACATTTCTTCTAGCTAACATCCATCCTGCATCACAATATCATTAGTACCTCATCCATCCTGCATCCACAATGTCGTCAATGCATATCATGATGATAATAAAGCAATAAAAACATCATGTATCATTTATAGTAAACATCCATAATATACATAATAAAACATCATATATCATATAGATATATCGATCATCCATCCATCCACATCATATGCATACATCAGAAACGTACAAAAAAACATGTATAAATCATACATGATCATCCATAATCATCACATAACACAATTAATTTGAATCAAAACATGTATACCTCATATATAACATCATAAACATGAGAATAGCATGGTACATCATCATATAAACATGTGTGATATCATAATACAAAAAATACATATACACGAGACCTCAGCTGGGCCAATGAATGTGTATACAAAATCATATCTACAACAATGTCTCTGAAACAATAAAACATCATAAAGATCAAGTACACATATCCTACTACCTAGATGGAGGAGGAGACCTCTGAGGATCCTAGCTATGATGAGGAGAGGGATGCGGCTAATCAGGCTGTTTAATTGAATGCCCACCTAACTTGACAACTGTAGCAGTACTAGGCTCTCTGAAATGTGGCCGCCGCTGAGCTCTAGGTACAAAGGAATCATACAGAGTCTGATAAGATGTAGCCTCTCTCATGTATTGATCTCACTCTACTCAGAGGGCATCACACTCTACTTTGAATGTATCCCTCTTAGCTGTAATCACCTATACCCAGGCCTTCACAACATGATGCCGCCGCTCTTAGTGTCTCGATCTTCCCTCAAACCATCCCTCTCTGATGTCAAGGTATCAATCTGAGCCTCTACAGCTTGTCACCACACTACCTCTGCATCTCTGGCAGTTGTCATCTGTGCTAACTACACTACTCCATCCCTAGGTGGTGGAAGAGGACCCAAAACTTGCCCTTGATCCTGTTGCATAGGTTCATCCTGTTCGTCCTACTGATTATCCTGTCTGGCTCTATCCAACTGCTCAATGATAATTTGAACATGATGTCGCTCACCATGGTGACCATTAATCCCTGCTCTCCCAACAACCACCACACCAACAAGATCTGTAAACCTTAGAGGCACCCAAAGATCCCACCACTGATCATAGTCTGGTGTGGTCCCAGGATCTGCAAGTCTAACTGTCTAGCCCACCTGAATGGGGCAAGTGCTCTGAACTCCACAATAGCTACATCCCACTCTACCTGTAGTCCCAATACCTCGACCTCTCTAATAGTCCTTCCAAAACAAGCCTCATAGGCATCCATGAAAAGACTTTGTCTCTCGCCGAATTGCCAAAAAACACGATCAGGATGATATCTCTCTAACAAAGAATGAAAACCAATAAGCCACATAGTCTATCTATAATATGGTCGTTCATCCTGGTCATTGTGTCATGTCGCACACCCCAACCACGGTCTCCAAACAAAACTAGGCATGTCATCTATCACGCGGTGGTAGTAAGGTAGCTGCCCGAGCCAAGTGTAATATAGAAAATCACCATATCTATAAGAATATGGATCCTTTGGATCCTGATCCAATATGCCATCAGGCTTGGTAACTGGGATGTGCTCCCAGGCCCATACGTGAAGTAATCTAACACCAGCTGAAATAGAACTACCTCTACGATAGGCGACCTCATTCATGTCTTTGTATAAGTGAGTGAGGAGACATGGGCCCCATGTGTATCTAGTGCCATGCTGGAATATCTGCTTGATGCAAACACCCCAACCAACGGGAAATTGCATGCCCCGTCGATTAGGAATGATGAGCCTCAAGATCAAACCACATAGAACAAGTGAAACTAGATTTGCACTTCCAACAAACTCAGATAGGTCTATCTTGGACTCACGAACCTCAAGATGCCTAACACCAAGTACTTGATGCATAACATGTGTACCCTGTCATACAAAATAGGTAACAAGCTCTCTGTGAATAGGTACATGAAGGATCCTCCATATATCCTCCAAGGTGATAGAAGCCTCCCTCGTAGGTAAGTGAAAGGACGATGTCTAAGAATGCCATTGCTCCATGAGGATGGTCATCATACCTCTATGGCATCTAATGGTCGACATGTAATATATGTGTTGCAACCCCACATCATTTGGAACATCTCACTCCGGCTCTTGGAAACTAGTGATCAAATCAAACAACGCACACAACCATCGCTCTCTTGACATAAGCAGTTTGAGAATCGCCTTCAACCATTCAACCCACGATGTTAATAATTTGCTAAAAAAATGCAAAACGAACCTCACATCCCAAACAAACTGACTCAAAAATTACAACCATAGAAAAAGCGAAAAACTTTTTGTCAAAAGCGGTTAAATTTTTGGCAAAAGCAGTAAAAATAGTCGAAAGCGGTTACTATTTTGTCAAAAGTGGCAAAGAAAAAAAAGTCAAAATTGCATATATTTCTCAAAAGCAAACTTTTATGACAAGGGTAGAAAAAACACAACAAAAAAGTAAAAAGCGATTTTTTTAGGCGAATGCAAAAACAAAAGCGAACAACTATGTCAAGTGCGAACATAAAATTCAAGAGTGGTCTGGTTATAAAGAGAAAAGCGATAAAAATGACTCAAAAGCGAAAAAAAACATAATTCTACTGCTGCCTAAAATGGCTTCATGCATTAATTACTAAAAAATGAAAATTCAAAAACTAAAATGAAAGGGTATATACCAGGGCATCGACACCTGCAGGTCGTCTGAATTCACGACCTGTATCTGCACGATGTGGGGCTCCTTGAATCCTCACCATAGCTCCTCGACAATCGACAAATCACGAAATCCAGAGGCAAGAATTTTCTATAATCTTAGAGTGCAAATGAGGAGAATTAAGCCCTAATTACCTATTGTAACCCTCAAAACCTTAATTTTTTACCTAGGAAACCTTCCTAGGTTGAATTAGGAGCTCCCGGGAACATCTAAACTATCAAAAAGAGTCCTATAAGCTTAATTTTTTGTCCTCTACACATCTAAACTAAAATAGAACATTATCACGAGCTCAACCTACAAATTGATATTTTTGGCCAACCTCTCGAGGGGGCAACCCAGCGTCCTACCATCATTCCGTTGACCGCTAGGGCATATAATTTTTTTCAAATGTCGATCTTAACATCAAATTCTTTGAAACAAAGCAACCAGTATTTGTTTCAAAGAGGGGAAAAATGTAGACATGTAAAAATAACCTAACGCTTATCACACATCCTAAGCAACATTTTCTCATCATTAGGCATCATTATCACTTAATATCACTGCATTTCGCATTAATTGCATTAAAAACCCTAATTTCCTCTATTAATTGAATAATATTATATTATTTATTTAATTCACTTTTTCATCATGTTTGACTAATTAAATAAATTTCATTTATTTAATAGTCCTAATCTAACTTTATTCCTCTTGATTAACTAAATAACATCAATTATTTAATTATGTCGCTAATTCACTTTACTCCCCTAAATCAATTAAATTATTAAAAACATAATAGTTTAATTAAATTACTTTCCCCTAAACTTGAATAATTAAATAAATTATTCAAAACATCATCCAAAAGGCCAAATCAAACAAATACAACTTTGTTTGCAAAAGTCAAACATGATTTGCATGTTCAACTCCAAAAAGATTAATTAATTAAATCAATTAATTAATTATCCTCACCCACTTTCATGATTGAGCAAAATACAATCATCACTTGCTCGATCTGATTGACTAACTGATCCATTTGTTTTCTAATTGATTCATCTGTTCTTCAATCCATTACAAAGCACACTGCTTATCTCACAAAACCCATGGCTATTCTTTGCAAGTAGAGTTCTAACGTGAAGAACAATGTCAAAAAAAGTGCTTCATCCATTTGGGCATCCCAAACTGAAGTTGTAACTCAACCTTTATTCCGTAAATATCTTCAAAGATTTATCCTCAAAGTAGGGCCCAAGAATGGGCCCACTTAACTCAGCCTTCTGAAATATCTTAACATGCAAAGGAGTTAATTCCAAGAAGCCAACTTGGGCACCCAAAGTGGGTCCAAGTCATTTTTTGTTAACTGAAACATCTTTCTCCACCATTCATGCTAGAATGGTCATCCCCTGTTAACTGAAGGAAGTCACCTGTTATCTGTCATGCAACTCAAGTCATTAGTCATGCATTCCAAGTTAACTGAAGTCAACTAGCATTCAACTAAAACTAACTGAAGATAACTAAACCATAACTAAACTGAACTAATTTGATCTGAACTGAACTGAACTTCATGCATGTAAACATCAAACCCTAACTCTTAGGATCTTTACATGCATTCAGAAGTGTTATCACTTACTCCAAATAGTTAATTGAACTCAAGGTGGGTTCCACCTTCCATGTGGGTGCCCCATGTGCTCCTATTATTTAGGAACTCATCTTGGATGCCCTCACATGCTCCTATCATTTAGAATTAATTACAAATGTTAATTAACATGATTATTTCATCCAAAATTAATCTCTCTCTAATCCTAGTGTTTGAGAACACTTTCCAAGGACTTAAGAGATACATGAAATAAATAATGTTTAGGATTGCAATTAAATGGCATCCTATTTCCAACATTCTCCCACTTGACATTATACATTGCAATTATTATAAACAAAGAATAGTTATAAATCAAGTACAGAACTTAAGGCCAATGGCCTTCTGCACCAACTAATCAATCCATGCCAACTTCAAATGCAACCTGCATAATCATGAAGCTCCAAGCAAATGATTAAAACTCAAAACCAAGAGAACTTATTTGTAGGAACTGGTTTCATAAGATAATCTGCAACATTAATTAAAGTGTCAACTTTTTCAATTAATACCTTCCCACTCTCAACCATTTCTCACACAAAGTGATACTTAACATCAACATGCTTAGTACGATCATGATACATAGGATTTTTGGCTAAACACATAGCACTTTGACTATCACATTCAAGTTTAACTTACTTGCAATTAAAAAACCAATACCTTTCCCAAGTCTCTGTATCCAAACTGCCTCTTTGGAGGCATGTGAATCCGCCAAGTGTGTTGAACTCACTTCTAACCAAGATATAGGCTTCTCGGTCTTTACTGTTGAAAATAGTTTTTCTTACAAGTAACTGTAGACACCGAAATCTAGTTTAAGCCCGCGACTTCAATATTCTTCATAATTCGTATTCTTCATGGTCATGATTAAATAATGTCAATTATTTAATTATTCTCTATGGTCTTCATTTCATCTATTAATTAAATAATCTTAATTATTTAATTAATTCACACTTTTCTTTATTCTATCTGATTAATTAAATAAATGCTTTTTATTTAATTATGTTACTAATTAACCTTATCCTTCTTGTCAAATTAAATAAATTCTTATTTAATTTACTCTTTATCATACTTCAACTATAATTAAATAAATTCTTTATTTATTTAATTATTCATTTAAATCCTTCATCACTTATTAAATAAATCTTATTTATTTAATTATTCTTCAAATATCAAATCTTGAATTAAATGAATTATTTAATTCATCAATTCTATTTTAACGCATTCCTCTATATTTAGATAATTGTGTGAGTTATCTAAGTATTCACTTTTACTCGACTCAAAGATCTATTTTAAATTGCTTAGTTAACTCTTGCTTTACTGTCTGAGTGGCGTTCTCGAGTAATCTCTTCGTCAAATCATTCAGTGCTAACTCAATTGTGTGTACATGCATATTAATTAAATATTCTTATTTAATTAATTAAACCTTGTGCGTGCATTCGAACAAGAGTTGCTTTAATCAATCTTCATCTTTGTCATGCAAAGATAATTCTTCTGTTTTCGAATACCAAACTAAAGATTAGGTCATTTATTTAATCTTTAATTCTATTTCTAATTTGTATCACACTGACAGTTATCAGAATGCATGTCTAATATGTCGATCTCAACCGTCCGTTGATATTTCAATCTTGGCCTGTCGTTCGAATAATCAATTTTCTATAAATTGATTTGTCATTCTTCATTCCAATCTCTCTCAAAAATTCGCGAAATCTTATGACTTTTGAGAGCACTTATCTTGAATCTTTGATGTTTTGCTAAATCACTATCATAGGCTATACTTGCACGAATTTACAAGAAATTTGAGGGCAATTATACTACACAAGCAAAATGGAGAAGGGCAATCGAGATGAATCATGGAATTACGTATGAATTTGGTGAGATTGTTCAAGTTTTATTTATGTTTTTAACTTCCTTTGTTCTTTGTTGCTTAGCATTAGATTGGCATTTAGATGCGTATTGCATGTTTTCTTTTGATCTTCTTTGTGCACTTTCTTGGTGTTACATTTGGTGAACTCGACATGAAGACACCATCTTCGCGTATCCGTAGACTTTTATTTTAATTTTTGCAGGTTTTTTGTACGGAACGACGCATCTGATTAACGAAACGCCGCAATTGAAATTCATAGACGCATCAGTTTGACGAAGCGACTTAATTGATTTCCTGAACCACATCTGATACACTAAACGATGCATCTGAAAAACTACGACACATCTAAAAATTCCTAAACCACAACTGACTGGTAAATACCGAGAATGCAATTGCAAAGGAAATCAACGCATCTAACTAAAAAAAAAAAGTGACGCAGTTGACTGGTAATCCTTTGTTTCTGTTTTCGGAGATATGAAGTTTTCAATTGATTTGTGTGTTACTAATATCGGATTTTCAGTGTGTGGGCTTTTTGTTTTTGGGAGTTAATGAGTTTTTGCAAGACGATTGATGAAGACAATACTAAAAACTACTAACGAATCTTTCTACAGGACACATGTCGAAGACCTTAGTTAATTTTCTTGAAACAGATTGTTTGGTAGTGTAGCAAATCTTTTGTTTGGATTAAAATTAACAAGTGTTTACTGTGTTTGGTGCGAAAGCACAATTGTGTATTACCCTCATGATTTGGTACATTGAAGTATCCTCTCCCCTTGCGCATCCGTGCGATCCTGGGTGTAAGAGAAACGGTTACCAACTCTAGAACTTGGGCTTGTTCTGGTGGGAAAAAGTACTCACCCCAGGACGACTCAGACCAGTAGCACCCTGAACTCGAGGGACTTCCAGCCGGTATATAAAAGTGGGTTCTTGGGGAAAACCCAAGAATCATGAGTGTGGTTCCGACGAGATGGATCCAAAAGGGGACTCTCGCCTCATGGATCATGCCCCACTAACGGAATGCCCGTATTAAACACCTTTTGTTTTAGTGTCCAACCGTTCTATCGGTCGTTGCTTGGTATAGTGCAGGGTACAGTATCATGCCCGAAGACACTCACTACTAATCCCCTTAAGTAGAGATAGCAGTTCTTGGGAGGTCATTGCCCAAAGAATTCAAAATTGGTGTGCTCGAAAGACGTTAATGAGCCGTGGAGGGGAGCCAATGCCACCAAATTTCTAAGCTATCCGCTCTCGAGAAGGAAAGGTGTTTATCACCAATCCGGGGTATTTCGGTGGGCTATACCAAGTATACAAACCCTAGGCCTTTTGGCCTATTAGGATGTTCTTGTTTCTTGTCAAATTAAACGTTCTTTGAGTCCAAAATTAAACTAAAAACACTTTGTCTTATGATTGTTCTTGTTTGCCAGAATTTGATCACAAAAAACAGAGTCAGTTTTAAATCTCAGATCACTAAAAACTCACAGAGAGTCACAACTGTTCACTAGAAGGTCAATTGATTTTTAGAGTCGCACCTGTTTAACTTTGAGTCACATTTGTCAGTTAGAGTCGCATTTGTTTAACTTCGAGTTGCATCTATGAGTTAGAGTCGCATCTATTTTACTTCGAGTCACATCTGTTATTACGATTCACATCTGTTTAACTTTGAGTCGCATCTGTCAGTTAGGGTCGCATCTATTTAGCGTAGAGTCACACCTACTAGATTTGCTCGTAATTGCTTTACGAAGAACCGCATATGATATATTTTGAGTCACAACTGTCATTACGAGTCACATATGTTAGAAGTTTGACCGCATCTGTCAGAGTCAGATATTAAATTTTATCAGAAAATTGCAATTGTTAAACTGTACCGAATCTGTGAAATCCCGCGACGCATTTTCCTGATTATTAGAAAACCATAATTCACAGTCACTGTCCAGTCAACACAGTTATACCAGTTTCAGTTGTCTTTCCACAAGCAGTCCTTGCACAGAAACCTGGAACGATTTGCTCAATTTTGCATCGTTTAGGTTTATTTAAGTCATTATCATAGTTGTCCTAATTCAGAATTTGGTCTCATCTTAGATTGCATTACCTTTAGAGGACACTTCTAGGAAGGTCATTTTTACAAACTTTAGGATAGATCTACCATCTACACTCTAGAAAAATCATAGCATCAACGAAATCTGTCATTGAACCTAGTCTTATCATCTTATCCTTTGTCCTACAGAGAGTCTGCCTAGCTCATCAGTCTAGTTAGGAGACTCAAGTTATCTTTGATCTTTTTCCTATAGTGGTTCCTTGACATAACTAAATTGGCATCTTGGTTAGACTTTAGGTAGTTGGTACCCTCTTCTTAGGTTTACGAAATTGATTACCTTAGAAGCTTAGTTGGACTTTTCATTTTAGATATTTCCATTCTAGATTAGTGTCATTTTAGAACATACCTTATTTTGCATCCAGAAAATCCCAAAAACATAGACTAGAGTCATACTGTCCATAGACGTAGTTTTGCATTTCCTGCATATTGAGCTTGTCTTACATGGTTGAAACTAGGTCTAAGAGAAGAGAGAGAGAGAAAAGATGTCAAACCCAAACGAGTTCATCAACCCATTTTCTTCAAGACCTCACAAGACTTTACTGGAAAAATTCACCACTAGAAACACTCAAGGGCACATTGCAGTAGAAGACATAGAGGTCGCTGCCTAGGACCCTGAATTCACCTCTTTTGTAGATGACTACCTAGCAAATGATCGTCAACGATACTTAGCCAAATTGCTAGCTAAAGGCGCTACCTTACCTGCAGGATTTGATATTAGCACCTTACAAACTCAACCTACACAAGGGACAAACACAACGACTACTAGTACTACTATACCTCAGATAAGCACAACTATGCCATTTGGCACACCTACACATAGTACAACAGTCCATACTTCCCCATTTGGTATGTCTGGCATGACATCAAGATTTAATTTCACTATAGGGGCATCATCATCCACTCCCTCCGGTCCTCTTGTTGGGAGTAAAAGACCTAAAACGTCAGCCTCTACACCTTATGTCGGTGGTACAAGTTCACATTCAACAACCATACCTACTGCTAGTATCACGAGCACCATACCACAGTCGATGGCCATACCTAGTGCTCAAGTCACTAGTACTATACCACGGATTACACAAACAGGAGGCATTCCCTCCTTCCAATATGGTAATCAAAATCCATTCTCCTAGACTGGCAATCAGAATCCATTCACCCAGATTCCGAATCAGAATCCTTTTTCACAGATTGGTAGTCAGAATCCATTCACACAGATTCCAAGTCAAAACCAATTTACACCAATTCCGAATCAGATTCCTTTCTCCCAGATTGGTAGTCAGAATCCGTTCACATAGATCCCAAGTCAAAATCATTTTATGCAGATTCTGACCCAGAACACGTTTACCACCATTCCGAATCCAAACCCACCTCAAATACCAACATTCAATCGAAACACATCACAAGACTTTGGATTTCAGAATACATACACGGATCCATATAATCCGCCTAGCACATCCTTGACCCAGGTTGATGTTTTACAAACACAAATGCATGCACTACAAATGCAAATGGATAACATGTCGGTGTCAACTAAGAAATCGTTTTCAACAAAGGACATATGCCCATTTCCCTTTGATCGATCATTGTACATGACCCCTTTCCCTCACGGATATGTCATACCAAATCTCCCTAAGTACAATGGCAAACAAAATCCAATAGAACATATAAGGGAATTTTCTACTATATGCATAGATGTCGCCTATAACCCCACATATCTTATGAGACTATTTCCATGAAGTCTTGTAGGGATTGCACTAGAGTGGTTTTTGGGTCTAGACTCTGGCATCAGATCTTGGGGTGAACTGGTTGAGAAATTTGTAAAGCAATTCTCTTTCAACATAGACCACGAGATAAATATAGCAACCTTGTGTCACACAACACAAGATGAAGGTGAAACATTCATTGCTTTCTTCCAGAGATGGAGGACTATAGCTAGTTGATGTCCTATCGAGATACTTGAAAAAAAAAAAGTTACTATGTTCCAAGAAAATCTTCATGCAAAACTAAGGAGTAACTTAAGGCTACATTGTTGCACATCTTTTTCAGAACTAGTGGAAAAAGGGGTTATCATAGAAAAGGATCTCATTGAAAAAGGCGAACTTAAGACATCAACATCCAATAGAAACTCAATCGTGCAAAACACCCCCACTGACAAAAACAAATTTTGGTCTCGCAACAAAAATGTCACCAATGATGGGGTAGTTGATGCTAAAAAAGTACAGGCGGGACCACTCATCACATTACAGGGACCTCACACTTTTTCCAATACGCTTAATGCTGTCAATCAACCTCCTAACATGGTCCAAAATACTCAACGTCCACAACAACAAAGGAGATTTCAAAAATGTGAGTTCACTCCCTTAGGGGAACCCATTGAGTCTGTATTCAAACAACTGTTACAACATAATCTTATACAGTTGGAGGAACCAAGATAATACGATCCAGGTCAATTTAAACCAGCTTGGTGGGATGATAATGCCTTTTGTGATTATCATAGAACTAAGGGACATAACCTACAAAACTATCGACAATTAAAGAATATCATACAAGATCTTGTCGAAAGGAGAATTATAGAAGTTGGTGGAGAGAAACCAAAGTCATCAAACACCGATCATCAAGTCTTTTCTGATCCACTACATGACCACGGCAAAGGAATTGTTCCCAGCTCAAGTACTAAGACCAATATGTCAGCCAACTATGCGAGTATCAAACATGATTATAATAGTGGCAAAATCATTCATTGCCTTCGTGCCGCCAATGAGAATATTAATACCATTACTATCAATACAAATCCTGAGTGTGCGGTCAATACTCGTCGTACAAAGATCACCATTCAAGGCCCTCGATCGCAGCAAACACCACAGCCTTCCAAGTCACAATATAACCTTCTTGACTAGTTGGGGAAGACCCGAGCCCAAATCTCAATCTTGGAACTGTTGCGTATTTCCCCTGAGCATCGATCTATTCTCGATAAGGCTTTACAAAACACCACGGTCCCTAATGATCTTGATGTCAATCGTTTCCAGGAAATGGTGGGCTACTTGACCAATAATCATCATGCCACATTTTCTGAACAATACTATGCAACTGAAAAGATGAACCATAGTGATCCTTTACATCTACAAGTCCTTGTTGATGATACCAAAGTTAGACGAGTTTTGGTAGACGGAGGAGTAGGGTTAAATATATGCGCTCTAAAACTAATTAAGGCATTAGGTATCTCAGAAGCATGTGTAGACACGACCAAAATTATTGTCATTAAAGCTTATGATGATGAGGAACGAAAATCAAAGGGGGTGGTAACACTTCCTATCAGAATTGGTCCTGCAGTAATGGAGACAAAGTTCCAGGTCTTGGATCTCACCCTTCCTTATAACCTTCTGCTAGGTAGACCATGGATTCATGCCATGAAGGCAGTTCCTTCCACGTATCATCAGTGTCTTAAATTCCCTTACAATGGCACAAAAATAACTATAGATGGTGATCCTGATCCATTTCAATATTGCACCAATCTAAAAGAGATCCCCCAACGTCAAGTGCTAGTGAACCAAGAGGCTTCATCGTCCAATCCATCTTCCTATGTTGATCCATCCACACTCACTCGAATATCTATTTCACCCTCAATTCCTACCACTCCTAGGGTTGAGATCCAAGACAAGGGTTGTGGAGAGTACTACCTAACGACATCTTATTGTGTTAGCCATTTGGTTCCTCCTAAGTTATATGGTTTACCTACAATAGGTAGGGGACAGTCCATGGTCACTATACATGTTCCTCCTACAACAACTTTCACTAAATGGGGTGAATTAAGCAAAGAGGCCGTAGATGCAGAAGATGTCACTTCCTGGTTGTATAAGGAAGATAATGAGGAACCTCTCTCACTTGCTCACATTCCTACAGATCTATATGGTAAAGGTTTCAAAATTATGCAGAGCAAGGGATATGATGGACAGAGTGGGTTAGGCTTAAATCAAGATGGAAGGATTGAACCAATCTTTGTTTCTCAATGGCCAAAAGGCATGGGGCTAGGGTTTCAACTGATTCAGATTGGCGTTCCTAGTATCACATCACCCTTAATTGAGGAAGTAAGTGCTTCAGAAGATATTAAGACATCTCATGAACCATTGGACCAATATCACTGTGACCCCCCTGACTCTAATGCTTATGAGTGGGATTCCCTATCCTCTACCTCTTCCATGGATCTTGACAAGTTATTTGGAGAACTTGACTTCATGCTAAGTTCCTCACCAAATCCATTGAATTCATGTCCACCAAAGAAAATGACCAAAGAGGAATGGTTTAAACACTACTATTGGGAATCAGTTGATCCTACCTCTTGGCAACCCGATACATTTTTTTCAGATAGTCAAACCTTGGCATTAGGCCCACCTATCAATCTGTCTAGACCTAAACCTAAGAACAAACGGGATTTAGTACAAAAATTTTGTGACCATATGAATAACTCAATCTTTACCTTGACCTCATTAAACTTTGATAACTCCGACGATGACATGCCCTTAGTCTATCCCCAACTCATTGATTGGGACCAACAAGACACACCTGTCTTAGACATTTTTGAGAACGACGAAGCAATTGTTGAGTTCCTGGGATTATGAGAAGGCATACCTAATGGTGATCACAAGGCTAGTTTTACCATTGACTTAGACAACAAAGCATATTTTGGGGAATCTGTTCAACCCTCCAGCCACAAAAATGAGAAAAAGAATAAACAAGATAAAAAGGGCGAGTCTCTAGGTGAAAACCGAAAGGCACCTTTAGACAATGAAAAAGTAAAAAGAAAGGACGCATCCGAAGGTGAAAACCTCTCTGAGGCACCTAAGGATGGAGGTTTGAACAGTCTCCCCGTTGCACAGGAAAAGCCACCCATGCTCATTGAAGAATCAGTAGAAGTCAACATAGGCACAAAAGAGAATCCTTGACTGGTTTATTTTACGTCATTGACAACATAAGAGCAGCTAGAATTCCACAACTTCCTTGCACAAAGACAAATAAATTTTGCTTGGTCATATGTAGACATGTCGGGGTTGGATCCTGAACTTGTTCTACATCACTTGCCCTTACAACTAGGTGCCAAACCCGTAAAATAGAAATTGAGAAAAATGCACCCACAAATTGCTTTACTAGTTAAGGTAGAACTCAAGAAACTGTTAGACGTTTGTTTCATAAGATCAATCGACTATGTCGATTGGATCTCCAATCTTGTTCTGGTCACTAAACCAACTGGGGGCATCCGCATCTGCACTGATTTTAGAGATATCAACAAGGCTTGTCCTAAGGATGATTTCCCTTTGCCTAACATAGACATGATAGTTGACATGACAGCATGATATGAGATGTTGTCCCTTATGGACGAATTTTCAGGATATAACCAGATCAAAATTGCAACTGAAGACCAACCTAAGACGCCTTTCACTTGTCCTTGGGGAACGTATTGCTGGAATGTTATGCCCTTCAAACTCAAGAATGTTGGAGCAACCTATCAACGTGCCATGACTACTATCTTTCATGATCTAGTACACACTCTTATGGAGGATTATGTCGATGACCTTATTGTTAAATCCAAGACAAGGGAAGAACATTTACAGGTTTTAGACAAGATATTTCAAAGGCTGGAGAAGTATAAAGTGAGACTCAATCCAAAGAAATGTGTTTGGAGTCAAGTCAGGAAAGTTTCTAGGCTATATCATTTCCAGAAGAGGCATTGAAGTGGATTCGACTAAGGTGAAAGCAATCATAGACATGCCTCCACCCACTAATCTCAGTCAACTAAGGACACTACAAGGAAGACTGCAATCCATCAGAAGATTTATAGTGCAGTTAGCAGATAAGACACATCCTTTTCAACATCTACTTAAGAAAGGAGTACCCTTTGCATGGACAGCTAGGTGCGGAGAGGCTTTTCAACTGATTAAAGAATATTTACTCACACCACCAGTCTTAATGCCACTTGTTGAAGGAAGACCATTGATTCTTTATATTACAGCAACCCATTCATCACTCGGAGCATTGCTGGCATAGAATGACGATGAAGGTCATGAAAGGGTAGTTTATTATATCAGTCAGAATTTGGTAGGTTATGAGCTCAACTATAGTACCATTGAACGTGCCTGTCTTGCAGTAGTATTTGCTACCCAAAAACTAAGGCATTATATGCTAAACCACCAAACAATGTTGATTGCTAAAATCGATCCTCTAAAATATCTTCTCAGCATGGCAGCATTAACAGGGCGACTGGCCAAATGGGTTATGATACTTAGTGAGTATGATATTCAGTATGTCGAAAGAAAGGCTATTAAAGGATAGGTCATTGCTGATCAGTTAGCTGACGCACCCATAAAGGTAGATCATCCATTAGTTGTAGACTTTTTGGATGAGTTTATATTCACCATTAACACAAACATACCCTAGGAACTATACTTTGATGGCTCACATACAAATCATGGCTCAGGGGCTGGTATACTGCTTATCACACCACAGGGTGATTCCATCCCTAAGTCATTCAGGATTGCATTTCCATGCACTAACAACATACCAGAGTATGAAGCTCTAGTGACAGGGTTACGCATGGCAGTCAAGTGGAAAATTAAGAATCTATAGGTCTATGGCAATTCTCAGTTGGTAATCAGACAGGTAAATGATGATTATAAGACTAAGGATGAGAAGCTTGCTCCCTACAAATGCATGGCTGATAGCTTTAAAGAGCACTTTGACAAGGTCAAATTTCATCAGATACCTCATGTTTTAAACAGGGCAGCAGACGCTATGGCTACAATTGCATCACTTCTCGACATTCCTAACAACGTGCCTAAGTTTGAGTTCTTGGTAGAACAACTTTTGGTCCCAACCTACGATATCCCAGATTCTGAAATGGTATGTGACATTGTTGGTCTTGATTCCCCATGGTACAAAGATATCTATGACTACCTTCACGCCGAAGTCATCCCCACTGGCCTATCAAATAACCAACGTAGGACATTCCTCCGCAAGTCGGCCAAATACACCATCGTCGGAGACACCCTATATAGACGTGCCTTAGATAATACCCTACTGAGATGTATTGATACTACTGAAGCACAGGAAACCTTGCGTGGGGTGCATGAGGGTATATGTGGTTCCCATTCTAGCGGTCCTACTTTAGCCAAAAAGATTATGAGATTGGGTTATTACTAGCCTACTATGGAAAAAGACTCATATGTCTTTGTAACGAAATGTCGCTAATGCCAAGTTCATGGAGACTTGATACATGCGCTAGCACAGGAGCTCCATCCTATAACGTCACCATGGCCCTTTGCCCAATGGGGACTCGACCTCATAGGTAAGATCCACCCCACATCATTTAATGGACATAAATTCATTATCACTGCCACTGAGTATTTTACGAAGTGGATTGAAGCCATTCCTATGACATACATTACTGGCTCACAGATTT
>VDFB02300742.1:0-21522 GCA_007258455.2 Sequoia sempervirens
GATTAGGGATTTCTCTTCAGGGGGTGGGAAGTTATTCATCAACGATCCTGAGTTTTCCAAGTACCTTCTTCTGATGTGCATTTAGGGTTTCTTTCTCCTTAAGTGTAATTTTCTGATTCATTATAGGGAGTTAGTTTTTTTGTAATTAGTCACAGAGAATACTGTAATGTGAATACATCTAACATTTCAAGGTTTTGTTTTAGGTTGGAGTTTGTCAATGTATTTGTATTTTTGATAGCAATATTGGCAAATTAATACAGAATGGTGAACATTCAGAACCATTTTCTCTCCTATGTGCTTTTTTTATGAGTTATGAATAAATATAATCAATGATTTTTTCGTTCATCTCCAGTGATTTCTAGTGGGTGAGTAGTTTTGTTCTTGCTCATTAATTCAAGGAATTAATAAAAATGCTTGAATTAAGTTGTAGATTCATGTGAATTAAGTGCTAGGAATTTGATAAGAAGTTGTGGTTGAGAATAAAATGTTGATGTACTCTAATGTAGTAATGTCAAAGCTTAGATGATGTTGTATGTTAAAATGTTATCAGGTTGTATAGGTATTGAATTTGACTCTGTTCCAAGGATGGGGCATTGATCTAAGTGTGTTATTCATGTTACATTAAGTTGATTAATTTAGTAGCAAATCACAAATATAAATCATTTTACTTATCAATCTCAGTTTGTTTGTGTGTGGAATTTAATGCTCTACATCTCTCATGTTTGAATTAAACACTACCATAAAGGTCGGCCAAACCTTTAGGGTATTATATCTTTTAAACAATTGGAGGAGAAAAATTTGTTTATAGTGTATTTGATACTTTGGCACACAAGTATCTATAAATATAATTTTTGGGATACCTACCTTGGTTTAACAGAGCTAGAAGTGTAGGAGATTTTAGTCTTTGACTGAATCTTGTTTGTTGGCCAAATCCACCTCTGAGTCTGAATATTAGAAAGTGGCTATTCTATAAGACTCATTGCACCTATTGATTTGGGAACCAACACATTGGCAACTCTATTGGGGACACATCAGAAGAATATCCATTTGAAAAGAGTCAAAAAGAATAGATGTCTGGTTCAGATGTTGAAGAAGTTCTAGATCTGCAAATTGGTTTGTAGTAGCCCCAAATTCAAAATACTAAGAAGTGACTCTGCTGGAAGAACTCAGAGAATTTATTTTCATTATTGAAGATATCCTTACTTCAAAGGTTTCCCTCTTGTTGAAGAGGTGGCGACTTTGCTCTACAATTTATGCACATGAAGGGTTGTTTGTTATTGTGACCTAAAATTGCTCTATTCAAAGTTGCAGCAGCTGGAGGTGTAAAGGTACATGGTTCTTTGCATACTTTCATTTACTAAATGTGTCATGTTGAATGCAATTACTATTCCATTTAAAGTATATGTCTAAGTATTCACAAACTTGCTATTATGGATGGTTAGAATGAATTTGTATATCCTAGGGATTTCTATCCATTTGCATTATCATATGTTTTAGTCCCAGGTTACCACCATATTAGCAATCATCCTAGTGATCCTTCATATTGTCATGGTTATGATTATGCACAATTAGTTAAACCCAGATTTGCATACATCTATGGATTACCAAAGGGAAATAAGCATGCCATTAGAAACCTTAATGCATATTGTCAAGACGCTTCAAAAGTATAATAATCCTCAAACAGTTGACACCACAAAGTGCATGAACTCCAGTGTGAACAAGCCTAGGTTTAGCCGGGAATGGAAAGTTGTGTTTAAAAAGAAAATTGAAGAGTTTAACAAAAGGCACCCGATGGCTATACAAGCTCAGTTAAGAGATAATCATACTAGATCTACTAGCCAAATTTTTGCACCTTTTTTCAATTCTTTTGATCCATTGTATGACCAATTAGACTTGTCATAGGTTGATTGCAAGGTTAAAAGTATGCCATCTCAAGTCTATAAGAAGATGCCTAGATTTGATGGATGCAATGTGTGTGAAGGAGATGCACATCTCCAAAGTTTCCATAGCTTCATGGTGAAACATTCATTTGGAGATTAGGATATGTGGATGAGATTTTTTGTTAGATCTCTTGAAGCTAAAGCTAGGGACTAGTACTTAAGTTTTCCTGGGAAGTCTTTTCCTTGTTGGGATAAACTAGTGAATGATTATAGAGAAGAATTTGCAAAAGAACTTTCTAACCTTGTCACAAGATTAAAGCCTGGATTAAAAAACAAGATGAAGAGTCAAGCATTGATTTCAATCATATATTTTCTATTGCTCTTTCACTAATCCTTGAAAATTTTAGACCTAGTACCTCATATTGCATTCATATGTACTTTGAAGCTTTTGAGGAGGGATCTAGTGCATTTTTAAAGGATTTTAAAATATTGAGTATGCAAATGGCTTACACAAGTTTAGATAATATGGAAGAAATGAGGAATGAATATGTGCAAATTTATGTTGTCTTCAATTGTGGGTAAACATGTTGATAAAATTAGTAGCTGTGTGAATACAAATGCTCTGATGTCTTCAGTTTTAAATATAGACAAGTGAATATTTGAGAAGGAAGAAGTTAAGAGTGATGGAATTTCTACCATTGATGTTCATGACAGTGAAAATGTTTCTTTCTATCCTCAAGAGGATGTAAATGACCAACTCAATGATGATGTCCAATCCATTAAGTTTTCAGATTTTGATGATGGTGATATCATGGTATATCCTAATTTACAACTTGGTAATGCATGTAGTTATAGTGGAAGTCAAGAGGAGGAAGTGGTTGAAAGAATGGATTAGAACAATGGTCTATTTAAGTAGTGAACAAATTTCAAATTTGTTGACCACTGAATATCAAAAATATACACATGTGAATAACCCTCAATTGTTGTGTGTTTCTCGTATTGATTTTGATAGTGATGATAATCTTCACTATGCATGATATGATGCATGGGTATCTGATCTTCCTTCTAGTCATGAACCAATTGGTCAGCATGATGTTAATGTGGATAGAGACAAGCAATCATTTGATTGTAATGATGCATTATATGATGAGTGTGAAAGTTTGTAGGCTAATGCAAGTTCAGAAACATCAGACAACCATGAGGTTTGCATATCCAATGAGCCAAGTCTTGAGAAATTTAATGTAGATTTGGACAAGTGTCTATCTCCAGACTTAGATGAGCCTAGTTATGAGTTTTTTCATGTGAATGTGGATGTTGATTTCAAAGAAAAATTAGATTATATTTTTGAACCAGAATTGCTCACTTTTGAACAAGCTTTAGATGTTGAGGATGATAATATGTTATGTTTAGAGGATATCAAAGTGAGCAAGAATGATGATAAGTTAGAGATTCTTGATGATTCTCTATACCAGCATGATTGGGTACAGTTACAATGTGTGCCAATATATGAGTGTATCTCTTTACATACACTTGGAGATAGTTTGCATGATGTGCATAATCTTTTGAATAGTTCTTATGTCTGTTTCACCTTTGACATACAAACTAATAATCAGATCGAGCCTAATAGTACCAACTATGTGGCAGAATACGAGTGCTACTTTTTTCAGTTGGATGAAGTTTTTAAAAAGTGTGGCAATGTGCAAAACATTGAAGAATGTTGTTTTCAACTTGAGAATGATTCATATGATAAATATCATAAGTTGGTTCCACATGATAATAAATATTTTAAGAGTATGCTTGTTTTTTCAGATGCATGGTATATGTGAATTTATTGATAATTTTGTATATAATGGGCTATTGGGAGATGCCAACATGTTTAATCAGGAAAATTGCAATGATGTTTTTAGATTGGTTTCGGTGAAATGTGATGAGAACTTTGTCTATGACAGAGGTAAGAAGAGACCTACAATTTTGGGTAGCCTTAGGCCATCAAATATGATTTGACATGTCAAACCAAAGTAGTAGGGGGCAGAGATGACCTTTTGACTTTGTCACCCAATGAAGAGGGCACTGGTCTCTTTCCCCCAAAGATCTAGATTCTTGCTATGCCAAGAAGGGGAATACATCCCCAGTCAGAGCCACTGATGACACCTTCAAATTCTACAAATTTGAAGTGTCCATATTGAAGGTTTTACCTTTGCACACTCAGAAGTGCCCCTAAAAAAATCTTCCTAAGTGACCTACTTTGGAGGGTTGTAATTTGGAGCCAGTTGATTTTCATGTCAAATCCTTTCATAGACAAACTCATGTGACATATGTGAACATGCATTTCAGTTTTCAGCTTCCCATGATGAGTTTTGATAGGGTTTTGAAATGCAAAGCTAGAGGGTTTTGGGACTATTTTGTTGTTTGCAAACTCTGTCCTACAAAGTGGCCTCCTATTCAAGCTGATATTTCACAATAGGATAATTGTCAAGACAAAAGGATTGTTGCTCTCCATTCTCCCCACATTCATGTACTCCCTAGTAGTTTTAGAGCCTAATGATTTGATTTTCTATTTTTTTGAGATCAAAAGCAAATGCAGTTTGCTTTGTTTTCACACTTGCATTTTTAGAACTTTTCAAGGTGGTCAAGTTTCACCCTCAATATCTATTGAAGAATGATGATTCAGGGAAAGCCCTCTTGCACACATACTTAGTGTACCTAAATGACCTAGTGTGTCCAATGGAAATTCCCCAAGAGATGATTTGGTATTTTTTCAAAGTGGCAACTTGGTGAGCTTTAATTGGTTTTGAACAAGAACAGTTGCAGAAAAGTCTGAGTGAGCCACTTTGTCGATTAATATCTTGTGCCTCAGGATATTTTTTCCCAAACCATTTGTTGCACTAAATTCTTGGGTCGAATTTCTACATTCCTACTCAGTTTTAGGATCTCATGATAAGTGTTGATGGATTTTTTAATCGTTTTCTGATTACGATAGGGCCAAAAATGGCGTTCCAGAAAGTGTCAAAATTTGTAAATCTAAGGACAACCCATTTATTTTTTTGGTTTGAAATATCTACAATTCCATTTTAATTAAAAAAAATAGGTCATATGATGTATTATTTTAATGCATTTCAGGTGTGGTAAACACGTCCCAAGGGCCAATTTACAAAGGAGGTACTTGAATTTTAAAGGCTGGGAAAAATTTGAGGAAATGGGTTTTCTCTAAACAATTAATGATACCCGTACACAAATTTTTCGTGGCTCTAGGTGTGCTAGTTTGCTTGCTATGAATTTTCTCCAAATGGACCACAAGCATAATTAGAAGTCACAATTTTTATAATGTTTCAAATGTTCATATTTAAAATATCTTGAATATTTTAAATATTGTGCAAATACAAAGGGGCATTTAGGGAAAACATAAAAATGCATCTTCAAATGTTTTGGAGGACAAGCAAGTTTAATTTTTGCTTCTAATTGGCTCAATTACTGCTATAGAAAACTCATTGCCCATTTTGATTTATCTTTTTCATTTTATTTCAGCGATCAACAATGGTTATGCTTTGATGTTGGAGATGTAATGCAGAAGTTCTCAAATTTGATGCTGGTGAGGTTTACTTCTTGTGCACTATGTGTGTTGTGGCTATTGTCGGCTATTGAAAGCTTCATACATACAATTTCAATGGAGGTATATTGAGTTCCATGTTGATTATAAATTGTGCTTGATGCCACCATGATTGGGGAACCTGAAAGGTGATGAATTAGCATAAACAAAGGAGAGTTTGAAATCAATGGTTTGTAGAGAATGAAAATGCAGAGTAGGAATGAAGGTCTCCCCCCTAGCTCATGAAGGTAGGGGTTGATGTTAGCCTAGAGGCATGGGAAACAGGAGGATAAGTATAAAGCTTTGTTTTAAAGCTTAAAATTTGATCTCCTTTCCATCCCGAGTAAACTTCATGCTATCGTCATCCAAAGTAGTGGGTGTGCGAGCATTGGCTAGAAAAACGTGGTGGGCCCAAGTAAAGATTTTAAAGTTTTTTAAGAAACTTTTAAAATATTTCCCAAGGCGGTGATTGAAATATTTTCACTTAAATGGAAAATATTTAATCTTAAGTGAAATATAAAGCATGGGGGAAAATGTTTTAATAAAATACTTCCAGGACCGCGTAAAACAAAAGGTTAAAAACTTTTGTTGCTGGGTACTAATATTTTAAAACATAAAATGAAATTGAAAAGGGCACGGGTGAATAAAATGAATAATATATTCATTGTGTGAATGTTTTTGTTGGAGAAGAGTTTTTTCATGGAGCATTATTTTCACACAGCAGGTAGAAAATTGGTAAAGGAGTGAAAGTCTTTCACTTAAGTATTTTTTAGCTGCAAGTGGAATAAAGAGGAATGATGACTTTTCAAGCTAGAGATTTTTTTTTTTTTGAAGAGCAGCAAGTGCAAGAAGCATGATTCAAAGTATAGATTAGGGCTTTATCTTCAAGCGATGGACAATTATTCATCAATGATCCTGAGTTTTCCAAGTGTCTTCTGTAGTACCCCTCCATTTATGCTTATGTTTTCTGCTATTATGTTTTCACACTGTTGGACTATGATACTTTGTTTAGATATTTTGATCACTGGTTTTGAGCAATAGTGGATTTACTCTGTGATATGATGATACATTGTATGGTGATTGTTGTTTTCTGATATGCTTTGAGATAGCATAGATGTTTACTTTCAGTTGGTTATTGCTATGTATATGTTTATGATGGACTAACAGTTATTTATTTCGTCAGTCTGATGTGACGTGTATTGGTGTGGAGAACGGAATCGCATCACTCGCTTGCGAGTGCCCTGTGATATCCATGATTTTCTCCGCACAGTGTGCATGTTCAATGGTTTATATATATATATATATGCATGTTATTTGCTTGGTTGCAGGATTGCAGGTACATGACACCGACTCCACCTGGTTACTCAGGTTTGAGCGTGTCAAGACTCAATGGAAATGTTGATTGGGAGGTAGTAGTTAGGTTCATCCTAGTCTAGTCTTTAACCCGGTCACTGTACATTGTCAGTTTTAGTTTGAGTCTTGGTTGTTTTGTATTTTTCTGTTTGGTTTAATTGCTTGAAAGGAAAATGTTAATTTAAATAATAGTTAATTATGTTTTATTTACTGTTATTTAAATTAATTTTTAAATGTTGAAGAAATTAGTTGCTTGATATTTAATTAATTAATTAGCTTGTTTGGTTAAATGGTTTGATCTTAAAAGGTTAAATTTATTTAATTAAATAAATTAGTTAATTAAATTAATATTGTTTTAAATTGTTTTAAATGTGAATAATTTTATTTAAATTAAATAGTTTTGTGGAAATGGCATTTTTAATTAATAAATAAAATTGTAAATTTTAAATAAATTAATTAAATGCATGCAATTTGAAAAGGGAAGTTATCTGAGAAGTGGTTGAGGATATTTTGGTTTTCCTCGACATGTGTGCCAGTGCATTTATTGATTATTGTTGAAGAATTGTATTTTTTCTTCACGAAAAAATATTTTGGTGCTCTGTAAAATTCTTTGTATATGCTTTTTGGTATTTTGTTGCAATTTGGTGGAAAATCTCTAGTTGTTGTTTGGGCTTTGTATCTTGGGAAAGAATTGTGGAAGCTACAGGCAAAGATCTTCACCAGTCAATTTTCAAAGCACACGAAAACAAGTAATCTTCTTGTGAATTTATTTTGTTTGTTTTGGAAAGGAAAGTATGTGAAAAGATATTAAAAGTAATTAAAATCTTTGTGTTTCTCGCAAAGAAATTATTTGTTGTATTTGTCTTGTGAAGTTTTGATAAGAAAAGAAGAAAACTTTTGTTGTTTATTCTCTAAAGATAGTTTTTAATTTTCTGAAGGGAAATATTCGTTGAATAAGGAAATTGAATCCTCTGGGAATTATTTAGGTTTTGAATTGGAAATATTGTGCATGTTCTTTTGAAAACCCCGAAAGAAATTTATCATTTCCCTAATTTCCCCACTGAAACTTTGTGGAAATTATTTATTTTCCCAGTATGAAACCCTGTAGATTTGTATAGATATATATATATATTAATATATATACATATACATATATCTATACATATATATATATATATATCATCATATATACATATATAAATTGAATAGTGAAAGGCACTTTGTTTATTTATATGAAAATTTAATTGTGAAATCGCCGTACGAAATTCGTGTTAAATTTCGTTTATGCGAAATAGAAAATTCGCAGAATTTTTGACTGTATTTAAATGTCAATGTATAAAACATAGTCTTATGGAGGGGGGCCGCGGGGCTACCCCCATAGCCGCCCCCATATGGGGCGACGACTGTGGAGGCAACCGGCATTGCCCTCACAGGCAGCGACGGCTGCTACACAGCCGCCTCCCCGTATGGGGAAGGCTGCCGACTAGTAACCACCGTGGCTGTGTGTAAACAACATTCCATATAAACTTTGGAAAATTTGTGTTTCATTTAAAACCCACAAAAAAAATTGACAGTTTTTAATTCAAAAATAATTTCGAATTAGGGTTTCTGATTTATAATAATATATATATATGTATATATATATTATTTATATGTTATTTAAATAATTTATTTTAAAATTTTACATTTATTTTGTATGAAATAAGAAGTGTTTTTGTGTATAAATATATATGTTAGGAACAACATTAGTTAGATATTTAACAGAAAGGTTAAAATAGAAAACTTGATCGATATTGATTAGTAAAATTGTGAAAGTTAAAATTAGAATTAAATCATGTTATATTCTTAATTGGTTGTGAAAAGAATTGTATTTAAGTTATTATAATTACTTGTTAATTATTTTCAATGATTGGATTTAGTATATCCGAACAATAGACTTATACTTGTCTTGATTTGCTTTTAGTCATGTTCTTTTGGGCAAATTGGGAAAGTCTTAGTTGAATAAGTCTTCTAGAATGAATAGTATAGAAAGGGTGTATTATTGTTCAAATATATTTCTTGAGTTGACTTGGGTTGTGCATGTGTTAGATTATGGTGTTTTGTTACCTGGTTTATGATAAAATTCTTAATGACCATTGAGGGTCATTTGTTATTATGTGATGTACTTTGTGCACTTTGTAAACCCTAGTCATGAAAACTTAGAAATCCTTGTTATGTTTAGGGGAGTGGCTTTTTGTAAGGGCCGACACACAAAGTGGTATCAGGGTAACTTACAAAGAGTTAGTAAGTTAGTGAAAACTAAAGAACATAGTAGTTAGATTTAAAACTCTTAACAAGATGCTTATGCCTCACTTATTGACTCTTGAGCTACTTCAGTCTTGAGTATAAGATGAGAAGGCCTGGAATGGCAAATCAGTGTCTTGTTTCTTCAAAAGACATTCGATTCCGCAATGATTTGCATTGGGGCCGGATTTCGTAAGAGGATACCAGGGTAACCCAAGTTGGGGGCCGGAACCTAGGAAGAAATACCAGGGTAACCTTTGCAATATTGTGATGACACTCAACCTAAAATAACAGTTAACCTTGTGTATGTAGTACATTCAATTGTTTAAAATCTGGAAGCAATGTAACCATCAGTTAGTGTGTACTAGTGTCTAGGGTTAGTAGATTATGTCTAGGTAACCATATTACTATCTCCTAGCACGGGGGGTGGACCTATGGGTACCACATGGTTGGGTGGAACGTGCACCTTACTCCGTTGGGTCCCCAGTTTGTGATCATGGCATCGAGAACTTCATGGATGGAGAGCTCGCACTTGGAAACTTATGTGTACTTCAATGTAATTTGTAAAACTTGTATTGTAAAACATCCCTCAATTGTATATGAGGTGAATATTTGAGAATGTAAATTGTATCTATTATTTGATCTACCTCATCAGATGAATGAGTATTGTATTATTTCATTAAATGCAATGAATGAAAACAAGTTTGTACTTTATATTATCTTGAATGGAGTTTCAAATGAAATGCAATGTTTATCTTTAATGTTTATGTTATTAATTAATATGTGCAATGCGAAATACTAAAGTCGTCTATGGAATCTCAAAGTAGTGTAATGTCGCGTAACTTAACGAATGTATGCAACTAATTAACTTAATATTAATACTTCAAAAAAAAAATTATTACACCTTTATACACAAATGCAACATTCTTTAGGTTATTAAGACATGCATATGAATCATATCTTGTATTATGGTTTATGCTATGTGATGCTTCCTTGATTCATTCTCCAAAGGAGTTAAGTGGTTAGAAGTAAGATTCAATAGTATTATTGAATTACAGAGTTCAAGTTTAGTAGTTAACAGTTATAGTGTTAATTTGAAGGTACTCGTAGCATCCGTAGTAGATTATGTTATTTCCCCTATTTTTCTAGTTAACACTTTACTTTCTTTTCCAACCTTTAATATTTTCCTACACATGTGTAAACCACCTATACTCACTGATATAGGCTATGTAGATTTCATGGATGCACATACAGTGCCAAGATCATCAAAAGCTTACGAAGCCTTGATTGATAATTAAATGAATTCTTTACGAGGGTTTAGTGAATTGTTCAATTAAGAACCCTTCCTTTGAATTGTGTGTTTAACACCAAGTTGACTAAGCATTAGAAAGGCCTTATAGTTTTGGCACTGTTGTCAGAGATGGTGCTACATTTAGGATTCTCCTTCGTAATTTCAAGCTTTTGAAGTTAGAATTTTTTTTCAACATTAGGGTAATTAGGTTTTAGTCATCAATACAAAAATGCTTTATTAACAATGTGCAGGATTCATTGGTCCAAAGAGTCACAACTATTGTATGCAGAGGCATTGAGATGCTTTGGGAAGATTTCTCCCCTCAACACATGAATCTTTAAAGGATACTAGTGATTACGGTGCACAGAGTGAGGGTATTCCTAAAGAAGAATTGTCCCTAACACCAATATCCATGTCAGATAGAGAGGATATTTTCCACACACAAATCATCACCATGGGTGATTCTTTTGTGGAAGACCCACCAGAGCATGTGACTTTTGAGTTCTCCATTTCCAACTAGGAGAGATAAACTACCCTGAAGAACATACCTCCTTCAACATTACCTGTTTTCTATGGGTTGGTCATGGGGGATCCAAATACCTTGTTTTCTAAGTTTGATGTGTTATGTAGAAGTTATGATTATACCGCAGATGCACATAGGCTCAAACTGTTTCCAACAACATTGAAGGATGTTGCTCTTAGATGGTTCATGGGTTTATGAAGAGATGTTGTTCCAAATTGGAATTCCATGAAGACAAAGTTCTTGGAAAAGTACCAAGATTACTATAGAGGAATAGAAAAAAAGAGGGATGACATCTTTGACATGTCACAAAAGGAACATGAATCTTTGGAAGAATACATGGAAAGGTTTTAGTTTTCTCTTAACAAATCCCACTAGAACAAACTCTCATCTTTGGAGAAGTTGGGATTGACTAGCATGGGAGTGATGGATATCACATCTTTAATTTTATCAAATTTTATCCTTCCCTCAATTGAAATTTTGATCCTTCCTCAACATGAGGGTGATGAGCCTTACTAGCTTTTTAAAGTCTAATATGAGCCTATTGATAAAGTTAACCTTTCTGAGGAAAGATTGGACTTCCTTTTTGTTCATAGGTAGGGGTGAATCTCAAATAACCTACACTCTCTTTGGGTCAATGGAGATTCCTTCTTTAGATACCATGTATCCTAGTAACTTGCCTTGGGGTACTTCCAAGACACACTTCTTAGGGTTTAGGGATATCCTGAACTCTTGATATCTTTGAAAGATCTTTTCTAGGTGGTCAAAGTGATCTTCCTTATTCTTGGAGAATGTTGTGAGATCATCCAAGTAAATCAGAAATATTATATTGATCAAGCCCAAAAATTCTATGTCCATGGTCTGCTAGAAGGTAGCACCTAGATTAGAAAGGCCAAGGGGTATGTGCAAGATCATCATGGGAAAAACATGCCCTTAAGTGGCAAAATAATTCAAAAAAATCAGAGTTAGGCAACTTGATGTAAAAATTTGAATAAGTTATCTATATTATTTCAAAAAATGTAAGAATAGAATCTATTGCAAATTAAATCTAGTTTCTAAACTACTAGGTTTGTTTAAAAAAAAATCTATTTGGTGAAAATTTGAAATTTCAATGCAATGGTACTTAAATTTCAGGGAAAAATAAGAAGTAGTTGTTTGTCGACCACCCTAACCGCAATAAAATGATAATATTTTTTATAAGATTTTAGATATAAGTAGAGGACTCATGCCCCAATGTGATACATATTTTTTTGTAATTTTTTTCCAAGTAAATAATTAATTATGATTTTTTTATTACAACTTTTAAAAAAATATAAAAACTTGTTTGTCTGACCACCTTAACTTGGTCAAAACTTCATGAAATTCAATTTTATTTTTTTTAATCCTATAGTATGTGAATCATAGAATGTGACGCATGTTTTGGATTCAAAAAATGTGATACCATTTGAAATCTATAGATGTTTTTGTACCAGTCTATCAATCAGGACTTTAGTCATAATTTGAATAGAAAATGAATAATAATTACTTATTAAATTCAAAGAAAAGTATAATTTATATCAGTGGAAAGCTGAGAATCTCCTTTAAAAAACTTTTTCGTTTCATCAATTTTGGGTAAAAAAATAATCAGCCACATACCCATTATATTGCCACTTTTTGGCCCATCATGATCCTACACATACCCCAAAAGGAATTTTCACATATGAAAAGGTTACCCACTTTGTAGTGAAAGTGGTCTTATGTTGATCCTCTTCCTTTACCCATACCTGGTTATAACCATAGAAGTTGTTGAGAAGGTAAAACATCTCCAAGCCCATAACTATTTGGAGGATTTGCTCCAAAGAGGGAAGGGGATAATGGTCCTTCAAGGATGCCTTCTTCAAATCCCTAAAATCCATGCAAAATCTAATCTCACCATTCTTTTTCATCACAAGAACTAGATTAGACACCCACATTGAGTGCTTGATGGGGCATATGATCTTTGAATCTATCAATTTCCTTAGCTCCTAAGCCATGAGGGACTCAACTTTTGGATTTACTAATCTTTTCCTTTGACGCACCAACCTAGCTTGCTCAACCAAGTCTATGGGTATGTGCGAGATCATCATGGAAAAAACGGGCCCTTAAGTGGTGATGAAAATTCAGAAAAATCAGAGTTAGGCAACTTGACGTAAATATTTGAATAGGTTATCTATATTATTTCAAAAATATGTAAGAATAGAATATGTAGAAAATTAAATGTAATTTCTAAACTACTAGGTTTATTAAAAAAATAAAAATTTATTTGGTAAAAATTTGAAATTTCAATGTAGTAGCACTTAAATTCTAGGGAAAAAATAAGAAGTAGGTGTCTATCTGACCACCCTAACCACAATAAAATGATAAAAAAAAATTATAATATTTTAGATATAAGTAGAGGACTCATGTCACGATGTGATGCATATTTTTTGTAATTTTTTTCCAAGTAAATAATTAATTATGATTTTTTTATCACAACTTTTAAAAAATATAAAAACTCGTATGTCTGACCACCTTAACTTGGTCAAAACTTCATGAAATTTAATATTTTTTTTAATCCTATAGTATGCAAAGCATAGAATGTGATGCATGTTTCAGATTCAAAAAATGTGATACCATTTGAAAGCTATAGATGTTTTTCAATCAGCCTATCAATCAAAACTTTAGTCATAATTCAAATAGAAAATGAATAATAATTATTTATTAAATTCAAAGTAAAGCATAATTTATATTGGTGGAAAGTTGAGAATCTCCTTTAAAAACCCTTTTCGTTTCATCAATTTTGGGTAAAAAAAAGGTCATCGGCCACATACCCTACACATACCCATCATATCACCACTTTTTGGCCCATCATGATCCTGCACATACCCCTATGGCATGTTGGATTACCTCACAATCTTATCCTTTTAGTTCGTTGTAGGTGCAAGCTACAACCCCTTCGTAAAAATTACAAAAGGATATTAATCGATCCTTATCTTTCTAGGAAACTTCTTTCCCAACCTTTAATTTTCTTTTTCCCCCTACATCAAGCTCAAAATAATCATTTATATTCACAAAAATCTTCCTTTTTCCTCTCCTAGAATCATTGAAATCAAACAAATTCTCTAGGATAATCAGTCCTTTTGGGAGTTTGTTGGACTTAAGCTGTATAACTTGATCCCCATATGCCTCTTCATTCTTCAGTTGCAACTTCTGTGTGAAATCATATGTCTTATGTAGAAATATGGCAATTTGAGCATCGCTTTCAAACACTTTCCATTTTGGTTGTTGTTTGGGATGGCAAGTCCGATAATAACCCACACTACATGTTCATTTGTTAGTAGATTGGTCATTGGATTGAATTGCGAACTAATCAGAACCATTTTGTCTGCCTCTACATTCTTTAATCTTGGAATGATATGAATATTGAAAGATTTAAAGCCTTCAATTAAATCCCACACCCGATGTTGGTAAGACCTCATGTAGATGTTCTTCGTGGTTGTGGTTCCTCTTACTTGTTTCACTATAAATTTGGAATCTTTGAACATTTTTAGTTGCTTCACACCCATGCGCTCAACAAGGCTTAGGCCATGGACCAAGGCCTCATATTCAACATCATTATTTATGCAAGTAAATTGGAAGTGGAAAGCCCTAAGGGTTTCCACTCCTGAAGGAGACACCGGGCATACGTCAGGTCTAGAGCCGACCTTGCATCTCACACCATCAAAGTGTAGAGTCCACAAACTAGAATCAATTTTAGGCTCTTTGTTTTGATCTTCTTTCTTCTTTATGATCTCGAGGATGACTTGGTCCTCTTCACGAATCACATACATCCCAAGATCGGTGGCATGAAAGTTCCCAAATGGATCATTTTTCATAAACTCATTAATGAGTATCTCCTCCTCTAAGGTCCTATTGTTGTTTACTACTTATTATTCAAGCATTTTTATGCAATACATCTCCTTCTTGGAGAAATATGTATGTGCAACTTCAAAATTCATCATGGTGTCATTAGAAATGTGCTCTAGGTGCAATAGCTTTGATAGCACCTTCATTTTTGAGCCATGTTTAGTCCTTAGGATCAAATGATACCAATCCAATGATGGGTATCCACCTATTTTGGCTATGAGATCTCTTGATAAACATAGTTTGAAGACAAGTGGAATGTCAATAACCACCACCTCTTGAGGCACTATGATACTGGGGCAAGAATACAAAGTCAGGGGAAGAGCTTTGATGACCCCTATGGTTTGAACCTTCTTCCCATCTAACTACATTACCCCTTTAAACAAAGGTTCATATTGAAGTTGTAGTGCAACCACAATTTTTTTGGGCATCACCGTAGTACTTGCACTGGAATCAATCATGGAATTGTGCAACAACTTATCTCCAAAAAAAAAGAGTTAAATAAAAAGGGGTGGGTTTTGTTCTACTTACCCTTTCCTTGGCATTGACAAATGCATATGGAACATGAGGTTTCACACTTTTATTGGCTTCTCACCCTTTCGTTTGTACTGGCTTAGCTAGTGGATTACTTTGCATAGGATTCTCTTGATGCACAAGCCTTTCTTAATCTTCTAACACTTCACACAATAGATATTTTTTCTTAGGGATTGATAGAACATCCCAAAGAGAAATATTGGTTGGAGCCTTCTTTAGCTGCTTGACCATGTTCAATGACCCTTGAGGTTGGACCTCAGGCTAATTATTCTATTCTACACTACATCACCCTGCTCTTGGTATATTAATCGAAAAGATTAGGGGCTTAGATTTTTCCCAAAATTCACCTTCGGTCTTGTGAAATCTTCTTGTGCTTTAATAGGGTTCTTTTTAGAGCACGTGTAATAGTCCAATTAGACATGTGGAGCTCTTGTTGCAAGGATCTTGTTTTCTAACACCGCATCCTCACCTTCCAACCATGAGAAAAGTGCATGTTTTGGGGATATTTCTTCTTCTTGCTCTATGGACATACCTTTCACTTGAGCCATTAGGACATCATTCTCAACACCTGAGGACTAGTATTCATAAGAGGATGCATCAGGAACATTCCCTTGTCTTCTCTTCTCGGAAACCCTCTATTTTAAATTTCCTCTAGGGGAATTTTGAGGTGTGTGTGCATCATTGTAGGGGAAGCACCATGAATTGGAGTCACCCACCAAATTATTTTGGCCAAAAACCAATTCCCTATGTGGGTTTGGTGGGATCATTTGCAGAGGAGTATCGACTGGGGCAATATGATTTGCAGGTTGCACTTGGTGATTAGGTCTCTACCCTCCTTAGTACTAGTTATGTTGATTGTGTTGATGCAGTGGTCTATTGCCTTGATAATTTTGAAAAGGGGGATTTCGAGGCATGACCTATTTCCTTTTGAGATTTATTATCTTGTTAGAATTTTTTTGCAATCTCTCTTCATATCATTCATCTTCACAGCTAGTTATGATGAGGCAACCATGCTTATCTATTCAGCTAGGTTTGCGTACATGGAGGGTATCACTTACAAATTACTGGGGACCTCCTCTTGTGGTAGAATTAATAGTTTAGGGAACACAGGCATTGGAAGTCATGGGGGAAGCTTCCTAGCATCTATCAAATTATTCTCCATTTGGACAGTTAGCTCCTAAGTGTTTGACATAGTTTGGCCTCCTAGTGACTAGATCATCACCACTATATCCAAATTGAAGGACTTAATATAGAAAAATATAGCCATGCCTGTGGGTGGGTGTGACGTAACTGAGATTCTTTCCTAGGTTTTATGGAACCTCGTGTTAAAATCTATAATAGCCTCTTATAGTGCTCCTTTAATAGTAATTAGTTGTTAAAGGAGAGATGGCATGTCTCCCTTCTCATTGAAACAGTTAAAGAATGCATCTCCAAGTTGGTCCCAAGTAGCAATGCAGTTCGACAGCAAGGATTTGTATCAGTCAAGAGCTCATCCTTTAACAGAGGTAGCTAGTAGCCTTAAGGCTACATTATGTTCTATAACATGATGCATTGTGCAAACATTTGCTACATATTGAAGATGCTTTACGGTGCTTCTAAAATCCTCCCTTGTGAATTTGGGGAGTTTCTTCAAGGAATTAGTAGGAATAGGATCCCCAATGGTCAAGGCTACTAGCAGAATAAGTGGGTTGCCACCATTCCATGCAATAAAATTTTTGGGTGGTCTTAGAATAGCCATTTTTTGTGGTTTTTGTGTTGTGGTTGACCCCACAAACCTTTAGTGAATTACAACCATAAGAGGTGGTAGCAATAAACCTATATTTTTTGCTACAAATGACCTTGTAATAGGCCTCTCACTCATAAACTCTAACTTCTAATCAAGTTTGAATAGGTTCCATCGGGTGTGCCTGAGAAGGAACCATTGATGCTTAAAACCCTCACTTATAGGAAAACAACATCCTATGGGAAGTTTCACAGAAGTGGGACTCAATTTTTATATTTGTAAAATAGCCTCTAGGATTTTAGAAGTTAGCTCTTTGATTACTTTGAGAGGAAAAGGGAAGAGATAAAGAAAGAAAGACTAAGATAAAACTATCTAAGGTGATATATTGAAAAAACCTTTGGTGCTCACTACTAATTTGCATAATATAGGTCAAAACTTTCCAAACATCATAGACAATTAAAAGAGCTCTTGCATGATTCAAATTCTATAATAATTATGAAAGCTTATACTATAAAAGAAAAGGAATAAAAAATAATAGAAAAATATTAAGTTCACACAGTTTGGCAAAGAATACCACATCCTCTTCATTGTTGGGGGAGAACAAATGGGTGTGCAAGAAGTTGAGTCCACTTTTTGGCCAAAAAGTGGAAGTGTTTTCCCTGATTTTCAGAATTTGACACATTTGACTTTAAAATTTGAAGCACTTAGAGATGGAATCTTCAAAAAAGTCACTAACATAAAATGTAGTACTCAGAGTCTAGTTTCCAAATATGTAATTTATTTCAATACCCAGATTGTAAAAATTGAGTTTCAATAGGCATTTCTAAAAACCATTGTTTAAAAGTCACTTTTTTATACCATACCATGCAGGTACGACATCCATATTTTGACCTAAATTATCATATTTTCTAAATCCTTTTGGGAAAAGATTTGTGACTCACTCAGCTTGTTTTCGATATTTTTTTTTGTAATTTTTTATTGATTTATTTTGTTAAAATTTTATTAGGCATATTTGTCATTTTGAAAAATTGTTGTGTACAACACGCATAAGATGACCTAAACTTATCATTTTTTTTTTTTATTTTTAAATTGAAAAGAATTGTGAAGTTTGTTCTCGTGCAATCTGTTCGTCAAAATGTTATGTTGATCAAAAGTTATTAAAATACTAAAAACACGATAATTCAAGTTTATGGACTAGTTTCATTAGAAATTAATTGAAAAATAGAAAAATTAATCAAATTATAAAAAGAATTACATATTTGGAATCTGCACTGTCTCATCTATAATGGGTTTTAATTTCGTAAAAAAAAATTGCAAAATAGGTCTTCAGACATATGTCCAAAGTCACTATTTTCCTGTAACATTAACAAGACCTTCAAGTTGCAGGTCCAAAACTTAGGTTCGAGTCCCCAAGCCATTTCCCGAACCAAAAAACAAGTCAAAAACCCACCCAAAAATTCATAATTTAAAGAACGGGATCTCGTTTTAAAATGGGATCTCGTTTCATAAAAAAAACTTTTTTTATGGTTCTATGAAACGGGATCCCGTTTTGAAAATTACCAAAAATGGGATCTGTTTTGAAAAAATCCGCCAAATGGAAAATTTTCAAAATTGGAAGTTTCAAAAAATAGAGGATTTCAAAGGGGATCTTGTTTTGAAACTTTCCATTTTTGATATTCCGTTTTGGAAAAATTTCAAAACGAGATCTATTTTGAAAATTTTCCAAAATGAGAATTTTAAAAAATGGGATCCCGTTTTTTAAATTTAGGCTCGGGATCTCGAAGCTAAATGGGATTCCTTTTTAAAAAACGGGATCCCGCTTTTTAAAAATGGAATCTCATTTATTAAAAAGCAGGATCCCGTTTTTTAAGTTGGATGCTCGACTTGTAGATGCATCCAACTAGGCGCTAAGGCACATGTATCTCAAAAATAATGGATTTAATCCACAGTAGGATCACCATTAGCTTTCAAATGCCTCAAAAAATGGAGCAACAAGTAATTCATATTCATTAACATTCACATGAGGCATAGGATTTCTAGAAGTATGTTGACACAAAAACATTAGATAGACACTTTGTTAGGGACAACAAGGTTTTCTTGAGAGTGTATAATATAAGAGCCTCACCCACTATAGAAAAGGTTCTAATATTATACCTTATTTTATGGGGTTGTTTGATATTTTATAGTGGATAGGACATGTTGCTTACTCACTAGCTTTTCCACCTAGACAATCATGTGTCATGATGTGTACCATATATCTAGAGTATGAGGTAATATATTCTAGACTTTTCTCATGTGTTAGATTTTGATGAGTTCTAGATAAAGGTGAGCATGCAACTAACTTTAGATCCCTATGCATTTTGGAACATTAGAAGATAGTGCTTTTGGGATAAGACCTAAACCATGTTATAGTCTAGTGTGATTGATACAATGAGGTTTCAATGACTTAGGAGGATGCTACATAATTGGGGGCAATTTATCAACACCTCTTTGATAGCTTCTATGAGTAATAATAATCGTAAGAGATGGAGACACATAGTCATAAGGTTGGTTCTACGTTTGTATTCTTTAGTGAGATCACATTGGAGTAGTTTTTTGTGCTTGATAATTTTGATGTGCTTTAGTTGTGATGTCAACTTGATCTTTGAGATATATATACATATATATGATACTCTTTTTGAACTTTCATGTGTATTATTCCAAAATGTGATGTTTAATGTTTTAGTTTATTTTTTATACTAGATTTTTAATTATTGACTAATCATAATATCGTCATAAATGTGTGGCATTGGCTAGTTTTTTAAGTGGCAACCCATCTAATATTGCAACTACATAAGCACCCGATCCATAGACTATGGTTATGACATAAGGACAAGGCTATTTAGATTAAAATCATCCTCATTGCTCTTCCTTGGCATTGGTGTTATTATAGTTTTACTTCAAAATGAGCTATCCACTTGAAATTGTCATTGTAGCATTCATTGGTTATGTCTAAGTTTGGAGGTGTTCTAAAATGTTGACAAATTTTCTATTCAACATTTCTAACTCTTGTAATCAAGCTTATATTTTTATATTGTTATCTATCAAATTGTGAAGGGAAACATCTAATGATGAAATTTCAAGCTCTAGATGCATGACTAATTCAGCTTCATAGACCAATGAATAGGGAGTATGACTTATAACTATTTTCACATTGATACAATATGCTAAGAATATCATCTTTGACTTGATAAGTGCCAATAGTTTTGATAGATAACTAATTAAGAGATGTTGAACTCCAAGAACTTATGTTGCTTTATCATGGTTTTGTACTCAATGGTATTATTAGCATACTTAAAATTAAGTTGAAAAGATAGTAGAACTGATTTACCCATCATGTGGTGCACCCTTGACAAATGTGTTTTAGATAGGAGTTACTTTAGAGGATCACTCTTCATGATGACTATGACTATCTTAATGTGTTAATGTCACTTGTAAGCAGCAAAAACGATAGTGATAATCATGTTCCGTTGCATATGTTTCGGGTCGCCAGGTCTTGGTCATTGATATCTATCAGGAAATGATCAGCTTCTGCTTTGCGCAACATAGTTCTCCCTTGTTGACGTAGCGATCCAACCGAGAAGAATGGCGCGAAAGTCGGCAGGTCCATACGCGGATACAGACCCAGTCCAAGTTTATGACCACTGACTCACCTTAGCCGAGCCTTCGACCAAAACATCAGCCGCTCTATGGCGGGCCGCCAATCTAGAATAGAATACAATACTTTCAACGTTCACCAGATCAAATATGGTTTATGGTACAGTATGTTTTAGTTATTTTTGTTTTTGTAAAGTGTTGAGTTTATCCTATTCAATTTGATAATTTTTCTATTTTCTTCATCTTTTCTTCATTGAATAAATTATGAAAAGATTTAAAATACTTATGGATTTGACTTAGATATTTTTGGTATGTACTATAATCTAGAATGAAGCGTTTTTTGTTTCTATTAGCTCTGCAGTACAAAAGACACAAACTCTCTCATTCGAACCTTTTTACTCCTTTTCCATCTACTTATTTCACATTTGTTTTTCTCTCTAACATTTTTTCCCATATAACCTTGTGAAATTTATCAACAATGGAAGCCTTTATATGTTTACTATTATTAGGGCAAGCATTCAAGCGAATAGAGGTAGGCCCCTCCAACTACAACCATCCTCCCTTTGATCGGGGGATAATCAAGATGTGGGACTCTTCTTATTGTGATTATGTGAAGCCCAAAAAATCCTTTGAGCTAAACTCTAGGCACCTTGTCTAGTGGTTATTCTTGGCATGGGGGCAAGGGTTGAAGCTTGGGTTCAGGAGAATAGATTGAAGCTTGAGGAGAATGAGTATGGCAATTTACATTGGGGATTGAATTAGAACTCCTCTCCAACCAGACACCCACCCTCCCACTATAGTTTAGAAAGGTCAACC
>VDFB02300743.1:0-29755 GCA_007258455.2 Sequoia sempervirens
TGGATTTAATCCACAGTAGGATCACCATTAGCTTTCAAATGCCTCAAAAAATGGAGCAACAAGTAATTCATATTCATCAACATTCACATGAGGCATAGGATTTCTAGAAGTATGTTGACACAAAAACATTAGATAGACACTTTGTTAGGGACAACAAGGTTTTCTTGAGAGTGTATAATATAAGAGCCTCGCCCACTATAGAAAAGGTTCTAATATTATACCTTATTTTATGGGGTTGTTTGATATTTTATAGTGGATAGGACATGTTGCTTACTCACTAGCTTTTCCATCTAGACAATCATGTGTCATGATCTGTACCATATATCTAGAGTATGAGGTAATATATTCTAGACTTTTCTCATGTGTTAGATTTTGATGAGTTCTAGATAAAGGTGAGCATGCAACTAACTTTAGATCCATATGCATTTTGGAACATTACAAGATAGTGCTTTTGGGATAAGACCTAAACCATGTTATAGTCTAGTGTGATTGATACAATGAGGTTTCAATGACTTAGGAGGATGCTACATAATTGGGGGCAATTTATCAACACCTCTTTGATAGCTTCTATGAGTAATAATAATCGTAAGAGATGGAGACACATAGTCATAAGGTTGGTTCTACATTTGTATTCTTTAGTGAGATCACATTGGAGTAGTTTTTTGTGCTTGATAATTTTGATGTGCTTTAGTTGTGATGTCAACTTGATCTTTGAGATATATATACACATATATGATACTCTTTTTGAACTTTCATGTGTATTATTCCAAAATGTGATGTTTAATGCTTTAGTTTATTTTTATACTATATTTTTAATTATTGACTAATCATAATATCGTCATAAATGTGTGGCATTGGCTAGTTTTTTAAGTGGCAACCCATCTAATATTGCAACTACATAAGCACCCGATCCATAGACTATGGTTATGACATAAGGACAAGGCTATTTAAATTAAAATCATCCTCTTTGCTCTTCCTTGGTGTTATTATAGTTTTCCTTCAAAATGAGCTATCCACTTGAAATTGTCATTGTAGCATTCATTGGTTATGTCTAAGTTTGGAGGTGTTCTAAAATGTTGACAAATTTTCTATTCAACATTTCTAACTCTTGTAATCAAGCTTATATTTTTATATTGTTATCTATCAAATTGTGAAGGGAAACATCTAATGATGAAATTTCAAGCTCTAGATGCATGACTAATTCAGCTTCATAGACCAATGAATAGGGAGTATGACTTATAACTATTTTCACATTGATACAATATGCTAAGAATATCATCTTTGACTTGATAAGTGCCAATAGTTTTGATAGATAACTAATTAAGAGATGTTGAACTCCAAGAACTTATGTTGCTTTATCATGGTTTTGTACTCAATGGTATTATTAGCATACTTAAAATTAAGTTGAAAAGATAGTAGAACTGATTTACCCATCATGTGGTGCACCCTTGACAAATGTGTTTTAGATAGGAGTTACTTTAGAGGATCACTCTTCATGATGACTATGACTATCTTAATGTGTTAATGTCACTTGTAAGCAGCAAAAACGATAGTGATAATCATGTTCCGTTGCATATGTTTCGGGTCGCCAGGTCTTGGTCATTGATATCTATCAGGAAATGATCAGCTTCTGCTTTGCGCAACATAGTTCTCCCTTGTTGACGTAGCGATCCAACCGAGAAGAATGGCGCGAAAGTCGGCAGGTCCATACGCGGATACAGACCCAGTCCAAGTTTATGACCACTGACTCACCTTAGCCGAGCCTTCGACCAAAACATCAGCCGCTCTATGGCGGGCCGCCAATCTAGAATAGAATACAATACTTTCAACGTTCACCAGATCAAATATGGTTTATGGTACAGTATGTTTTAGTTATTTTTGTTTTTGTAAAGTGTTGAGTTTATCCTATTCAATTTGATAATTTTTCTATTTTCTTCATCTTTTCTTCATTGAATAAATTATGAAAAGATTTAAAATACTTATGGATTTGACTTAGATATTTTTGGTATGTACTATAATCTAGAATGAAGCGTTTTTTGTTTCTATTAGCTCTGCAGTACAAAAGACACAAACTCTCTCATTCGAACCTTTTTACTCCTTTTCCATCTACTTATTTCACATTTGTTTTTCTCTCTAACATTTTTTCCCATATAACCTTGTGAAATTTATCAACAATGGAAGCCTTTATATGTTTACTATTATTAGGGCAAGCATTCAAGCGAATAGAGGTAGGCCCCTCCAACTACAACCATCCTCCCTTTGATCGGGGGATAATCAAGATGTGGGACTCTTCTTATTGTGATTATGTGAAGCCCAAAAAATCCTTTGAGCTAAACTCTAGGCACCTTGTCTAGTGGTTATTCTTGGCATGGGGGCAAGGGTTGAAGCTTGGGTTCAGGAGAATAGATTGAAGCTTGAGGAGAATGAGTATGGGAATTTACATTGGGGATTGAATTAGAACTCCTCTCCAACCAGACACCCACCCTCCCACTATAGTTTAGAAAGGTCAACCAAGAAAAGCTCCAATGACATGCACAATTAGTAGTAGATATATACAACAAGAATGGTCATCTATGGGTTACTAAAATGAGAAGGGGGGTGGTTAGGTATTATTTAAGGGCCTTAAAAGCTTGTTGAAAATCTTCATTCCATTCAAAATTTATGTCTTTGTGAAGAAGACACGTGAAGGGAAGTATGTAGTTAGCCAATTGTGATATGAAGTGATCAATGGCTCAAAAGTGACCTTGGAGGATTCTCAGTCATGAAATACTCTTGGGTAGAGGCATGCTCATAATTGCATCAATTTTCTTGGTATTGACTTCAATGCCTTTATGATAGATGATAAAGCCTAGAAACTATCTAGTATCTACTTCCAAAACACATATGTTAGGATTGAGTCTCATGTTGTACTATCTTCATTACTCAATGATTTTACATGTTTATGGTTATGCATCTTGGGTATGAAATGTTGTATGTCACCAAGGGATTCTTCAATGTATTAGGTCATAAATGATAAGCTTCATGGCATGTTGACATGTAGCACATGTGTTTTTAAGGGAAAAGGGCATGTCAACATAGAAAAATGTGCCCCATGGTGTAGTAAAAGCAATCTTATGTTGATCCTAAGGGTTGATAAGAATTTGTTTATATCCCAAAAATCCATGTGTGAAAGAAAGTGGTTCATTTCTTGTTGTAGAGTTAATACTCATGTCTTTGTTTGGTAAAGGAAAATCATCTTTGGGGAAGGCTTTGTTCAATTCATGAAAATTAGTGCAAATACAAATGTGACCATTTGGTTTTACTATAAGGATGATATTGGAAAATCCATGGTGAATGATAAATGGGATGAATGAAACTCGATTTTAAGAGCTTCTCAATCTACTCTTTAACCAAAACTATAACTCCATGATTTATTTTGTAAATTTAATGTTTAAGTAGTTTTGCATTTGATGTAATGACAATGTTGTCGACTACAAATTTTTTACCAATCCCAAGCAATACCTTCATAAGTCCATGTGAACACATTTTTCAATTCATGGACTTATTTATATATGTATCTGTTCATATTGTGAAAGGAAGTTGTTGATTTTTTAGGATCTTCTTGAGGTTGTTGAGATCCATGGGGATGTCAATGGTGCCACCTAAAGCTAGGGTGTTGTGATCTTCTATGAAATGATTTGTGGGAAAATCTATCTCCAAGAAGTTTGATGATGCTTGTAGAACACTCTCTACAAATTATTTATGGGGATCGAATGAGCATGTTGATTTCCCTTGATAATGTAGTGTTAGAGGCTATACCTGTAAGAATACTTCTAAGTCTTTATCACTACTAAATAGGTTTATATGGGATATGGATTCTTTAGAATTTGTACCAATAAGTTTAGGGTAAATGGAGGGCAAGTGATTCATGGAAATCATGTAACACTCAAAATCTATGTTATTATTGCCATGTCGTGGGTGATATCCAATTCCAACTTTAGTGGTTTGATATTTTAGCTAGATGGGATCTTTAATATTTTTCTCATAACAACCTAGGACTTATCCAAGTGATACCCATAACATACTAGACATTGGAACCCTTTTCCATATAACTTATCCCATTCAAAAAGGTGAGGTTGGGGGAACTAGAAATTGTTGAGGTGTTTTTTACATTGTGAAATATTATGTTATGCATGAATTGTAGGAGTTAGGTGTTGATGATGGGTAAGTACTTATTTTTGTTTGAGGGGATTATGTCTCTTTTGATTGGGGTGAAGATGCTTCATTTGACTAAGGTTTGTTGGTTTGCAATGATAAGTATTGTGGTGGTTTTTCATATTGATATGGGTCTCTTTTTAAGGTAGGGATGTGGAAATTGTTGAGGTTGATCTTAAATTTGCCTACATATTATTGTGTAAAATCGAAGGTTCTCCAATCATCACCTAATAAGGAATTTATAATAGGCATGGAAGATATGGAGTATTTTTCTTATGGCGTAGGGGACTTAGTGTAACATCCCTCATTTCCAGTCCCTTCATGATTCTATGATGTTTTATTCTATGGTAAATTTGGATGTGCTCTATAATAAATCATGTTGAGTCCAATTATTGATTTAATGCAACTTTGTATAATATTTGATTGCATTAACATGGTTAATTAATTAACAATGACTATATTATTATTTCCTAACAATGCTACTAAGGTATATGTGGCAAGATTATGTTGTATGACAAGTACAAGTATTGGACAAGGCAAACTAGGTCTTTGTGCTAAGGTGTCCTAAAATAATCTAATTGTGTGGAAAATTAAATAATAAATTAAATTAAGATACATTGTCAATTGAAAAATAATAATTGTAGTGTTTTAATTATTTATTTGATGCATAGATTTTATTTTAAATTAATTATCTAGTTAGATAATTATGATTTCAAATATCTTTAGAAATAGAATTACATGATTAGCAATTTAAATTATTTTGATTTAATTAATTAAATGTGCAAAATTTTATTAAGAATTTAGAAATAAATAATTATATGTATTTCATCGTGGTAAAATAAATTAAAATAAATATTTTTTATTTTTAGTTTGAAAATATTTTTTAATACTAAATGTTTTTTAATATTTATATTAAGAATGCACACAATGGAAAATATTGATTAATTATGGTTTATTATTTTAAATTGGAATAAATTATTATTTTATAATTTGTAGAATGCATGAGTTAGGGTTGAGAGAAAAATATAGAAAAAGAAAACTAGAATTAGGATTATGCTTTTTTATGGAGGGTTGACAATTTAACTATTTATTTTATTCAATTTTGGAAGGAAAAAGAGATTAGGAAAATATGTATAAGTTTGGGAGCTTAAGGGTTTGGAAAGTGTTTTTGTGGAAGATTGAAGATTGAATTGTGAAATTTAAATTGTTGTTCATCTCTATTGTTTTTTGAATTGTGATAAGGATTGAAGTTGGATTCTTGTCATGAAAAGCTTTAAAAAACATTTATTTTAGATTAATAATGAGCATAGGTTGTTTTTGAAAGAGGTTGTAATATTTGATTGTTTGTGTAAGAAGAAAAATTATGGATAATTTGTAGATCTATTTCTTTATGTGATCTATACAAATTAGGAAAATATTTGGTGGATAGAATTGTACTAGGAATTCTAGAAAGACCAATAGATTGATTTGATAAGTTGTTAAACTTGATTTAAGTGTCAGAAGGGTTGAAGAAAATAGTTTCGTATGTAGAAAAAATATATTAGGAAGTTTGGGAAGATGATTTTCTTGTAAATCATGTATGTTAATTATTTTGAGTTAAAATAAATGAATCTATGTCATGTATAGTAGTGCACCTAATGTGCACCTAACTAATGATCATTAGATTTACATAATTATTTTACATTGAGATTAAAATTAAATTATGTATATTATGAATGCATGTGTAACTAGGAAGTTGTAAGCCTTATTTTATTAGTTTAAAACTATGAGACTCTGATTTAAGTGTTCTAGCATGATGTTGAAACTTAATGTAATTTAAGGAACTTAATGTAATTTAAGGAACTTAATGTAATTTAAGGAACTTAATGTAATTATTCCTTAAATCTAAGCATGTAGGATGTTTTATGTTTTTTTTTAATTTTAAGCTTGTATCAAAATTTGTTTTATTTATTCTACATTTTGGAAGTGTTGTTTTATTGACTAAAATACATGAGAAGTCTTATACTAAACTTGGTTAAAATTTTAGGTAGTATTGATAGTACAATACACCACAATAAAAAAGTATGTTTTCATCTTAAAAACTTGATAAGTGTCCAATCATACACTAGCACACTGTGCTAGATCCTCCAAGAATATCTCTAGAATAAATCCTTCCTAGGTTTTATAGGTATTTTTCTCCTCTTTCCATCTCTTTTTAAAAGTTCCAAAAAAACATGTTTTGAGAAATTTATGTCCATTTTAGAAAAAAACTATTTTTGTGCAATATGTTAGGATTAAGGTTCCATCAATCTTGTAAATATTATGTTATTCAATTTGTTACAACATCCTTATCAAGGAGTTTCTAGGAAACTAAGATGTTAGTGGGAAATAATTTGTAATAATATTTCACCTAAACTTTGTAAATATATTCATAAGGGATGAAGAGGTCCATCAACACCAATAATTAATTAATTATGATTAAATTAATTATCTCCTCAAGTTAGTTTGTGTAAAGGAGGGAAAGGTCTCTTGGTATTCCATATAGGTGATTGTTAGCTTATCCAAGTTGGGTTCTTCAAAATAAGGGAAAAAGTTTCTCTTGGGATGCCAAATAAATAGCTTTACTCATTATGGATATAATTCTAAAGAGTGGGACATTTGGTTTTTGCAAGGGGGTTTTGTGCATCATACATTCTATAATGGATTTTGCACCTCTTATTTTGAAAACTCCTAGTGGTATCCTTCTTCTAGAATTTATATAATTTTGAGCCTTGTGATGGTAAGATATCCTTTTTTTGGTTGTTTTAGTTGAGAGTTCACATGTACACATGTGGTGTTAGATTAGAGACAAAGGAGTGAAGGAAGTTTATTTATTTGTAGTATTGTTTGAAGATAATTCATACTTGGCCTCTCTTCTTGTTGATGGGGAAAAACATGTTATTTTGTTTAAAAGGTTTTATTTTTTCTTTGGCTCTTTTGAATATGTTTTGGCTATGGAATTCTTTTAGTTTTCATGACAGTAGTTTTATTTTTTAAGCGAAGCTATTTTTTATATTGGTTGTTGATATAAGATCTTATCAATGGTTCACACAATATTTTAAACATTGTAAAATTGATAGGATTAAAATGTTGCACCATTGGGTTAAGTTTCTAATTTAGTGGAAAAAGAACTTGTCTCATGGGAAATAAATCATGTTGAAGATCATATCAATTCACCATTGATCTAGTGTACAAATAATCCACATGGAAATATCTCACAATTCGTATAAATAATTTTGTCAATCTAACAACTTTATATTATTTTTCTATTAATTCAAGCAATATGAACTGGCATCAACTGTATGTCCTAGTAACTTTTGAGGATCCCAAATGAAGGAAGGGGGTAACAACACAAATGCTACATGGAACCATCATGCAAAGTTACGAGATTATTAGTTTTTCAAGTTTTAAAGTTGTCAGTTTGGTAGGTTTTAGATGTTGAACTATTAATCAAAAGGTGATAAGCTATCACGAGTGAATCCCTCTCTTTAACATAAATTGAGTCAAAATAAAGAAAAAATATTTATCATTTTCTCAAGTCAATAGAATGTGCAAGAAATAAATTCTTTCAATATGAAAATTTTATAATATTGCACCATTAGTTTTAAAATCCAACTCAACTTTTCAAGTGGGCCTACTATGAAAATAAATGACCATGCTTCCTAATGCCATGTGGTGACATCACACTATCCATGAAAAGTGACAGATCTAACACTTTCTTTTGTTGTTCCATTGGCCAAATTTTCTTAGGTGCATCATTCTTGGACTTCTTTAGACCTATTGGATTTCCAAAGCTTTCAATTGTTTGATCTTTTTTCTTTTAGTTCAAAAAAGGTATTTTTCCATGTATAAAAATCAAGACATGCAACTCCAATTTGAAGGTGCATAATGATGATGTTTCTACTTATTATGTATAAATAAGAGTGATGCTCTAGCTGGAAGGGTATAAGGAATCTAATTTGGTAATAATGATAACTTTGTAGAACTTAACCTTTAAGGCCATTTTTAAAAATAAATATGTGAATAAATTAATCATTTTATATGATTATGTGCTTATCCTTTTATGTAAATTATTCTATGGATATATATGAAATAAAATAATTATCTTCCTATGCTAATTTTCTTATAATATTAAGATCTTTTTCCCAAATATTTATCTTATCAATAGCATTGGTTTATTATTTTAAAACTTGATAGTTTATCTACGAGTTGATAATCATGCACATATATGCCCTTTGTCACATAAATAAATTATTGCTATTTTGGAGAAATGATGTGAAAATTTTTAGTATTAACTTTAAGGAATTTATTATCTAGCACATTGCCTTAGTTTTGTTTTATATTTTAACATTTTGTTTTTTATTCTTAAATATTTTATAGAAAATACATTAAATATCCGATGAAGAGTTAGCTTCTTGTAATGTAGGAAATTTGACTCTAACAAAAGGAAGACAAAGTTCCTTTGAGAGTATATTTCACTACATACACATAGATTAATTCAACTAGCTAAAATTTTTAAAGGGAAATAAATTGGTGAAAATGTACAAAAAAAGAAAAGTAAATAAAATATGATAACTACAAAAATGAAAAATATGCATGATAAGGAACTTTTAGTTAAAATATAAAGGTCTCTTATTCAAGGTCAACAATGCATAGTGTGAACTGTCTCATGTCACACTATTATCCAACACATATGCAAGCAACAAGTCCCAGAATGTGTGGTTGTTGGAACTCCAAAATCCACCTGACCTATAAACACAACAAGATGAGAATTGTTTTGGGGCTATTTGGGATTTTTCTTCAATCAAACCCTTTCTTTGGTGTTTCCAACTCCACAATAGCCAAGATATCTATAGATAAAAATATAAATAGATAGATAAAATGATAACCAATTTGATAAAAAGATAAATGATTTGATAAGGGATGTGGTGAATCCCCAAGATGCTTAGAGACACAAGATAAAAAGAACAATGTTAGTTGATAGGATTGAGAAATCCATAGAGAATAAGAGAGATAAAAATATTTGTTGTGAGAGAACTCCAAAGAGTTGTAAGAACTATAGAGAGTTGTGAGATCTTGAGAGTGCAAGAGATCTGAGAGAGAGAGAAAGAGAACCAAGAATATTATTTCCAAACTTAAAGATTAGATTCAAAAATGAGAAGAGGGAAGAAGTATACATTTCCAATCTGTTATGAATCATTCCAAGTTGTTTCCATTGACCTAGAATGGTGAAAAATGGAAAAATGCTTAGAAATAGCCTTTGAACAAAAAATTATCATGGGACACTAGTGCTACACATAGATGTTCATGCTAAGTGCTAGTGTCCAAACAATTTATGCTAAAAAATGGTAGGAGACAAGAAGAACATAAGAGAAATGTATAAGGAACACCAATATTTTTACGTGGAAAACCCAAAATGGGAAAAACCACAGTGAGGGTTAGCTCACAATATATTATATTTGGATATAGTATATTACAGAAATGCTCACTGTAGGTGGACTCACTATCCATAGAGAATAAGAAAGAAGAAAGAAGGGGTGGCTATGCAACCTATTTGAATCGATATAGTAGCATCTACAATATGCTTGATTACAATTCCAATGAAGTACAAAAATAATCTTCACACCAATCTAAATCAATACTCTACACTGCTCACAATCTGCACAACTCACATTACACACATGTAGGTGGAACGCCATACATGTCATTTTTCACTCATTCTTCACATATCACTCTCTCTCTCTCTAAAACATCAAAAAGGAAATCCACTATATATATCCATATCAAGTGTAACTTCAATTAGGTCAACCTAATTAGAAGTAACACACAAAATTTGACCATGTCGTCCTCAAAAATATTTTATCCACATCTTGTGCCTTAATTAAAAATTCAATTTTCCTCAAGATAGGTCAGGATGGACCTAATATAGATCCCATATAAGATAAAGTTACTTTATTATCCTCCAAAAAGCATTAAACCTGTTAGGTTGGCCCCAAATAGGACCTAAACATAAAAAATCTTCATTTTCACACACAATACATCATGTGTGCAACTCAAAACTCGATCGCATATGTGATTCCCATTTAGCCAACATTTGGAAACTTATCTTTAGCACTGCAGCACAAAATATTCATCCACAAAGTAATGTGGAATCTCCCACACCGACACAGTTTTGTTTAGGAAATGACTACAATACACAAAGTTGAACTCTATCATTCATATATTTTAGGATACTTCACAAAACATCACAAAATATTGAATGTAAATGCATTTGATGATTTCAAGGCTACAGCTAGAATCGTAGAGTGATATCTCTACTTGTGGTGGAGTGCAGACCCAAAAACTAATGCACTAAACCATTATACTATCAGAAGGCATACTTATCCAAATTCACGTATAACCATAATTTTTGAACCAACTTGTTTTGTACAAATGTCTTCAAGAATACTTCCAATCCATGCTAGAATGATCCACAACAATTTTGACATCAATGAAGACACTTGATCAAATATAATGTACATATCATGCTCATGTTGCCAAACTACATCAATAATGACAAGCTTCCAACAATCTCCCCCTTACTTCAACAATCTCCCCCTTTTTCATTGATGGAAACATGCATAAAAAAAAACATTCTCCAAAACCTTTTATCTCCCCCTTACCCATATCTCTTCTCAAATATCTTTCCCAATTATTTCTCCAATATCTCTCCACAACTTTGCAAGTGTTTTCAAATATCTTTCCCAAATATTTCTCCAAATATCTTATATCACTCCCCCTTTGACATCAATGGAAAAGGGTATACTAGTATCAAAAGACTTTGAATACTCCCCCTCAAATATATATGTGAACATAAATAGTTGGAAGAGTGTGTTGACTCCCCCTTGGGAAGTTAACCAAAAACTTCTATAACCTTCATATATATGCAAAAAGGATTTGAAAACTTAAAAAAGATGCATAAGAGTAGAAATGGTCAACCTAAAGATGTTGACCCATGAAGCTTCTAGAAGATAAATTGCCATGCATATTTCCCTTCTTCCCAATGTTTCTTTGTTGCTATAAGAGTTCTACGTTGTAACTCAAGCTCCACTAAGGCTTCTTCTCCTTCTCCTGGAGTACTGGGAGTAATATTTACCTTTGAAATCTTATTTGTACTAGCAATGGAACTTGAGACAATCATATACTTCATCTTCACTAAGTCCCTTAGCTTCCCAAACTATCTGATTATCTATTATTTCTACCTTTATAAAATAAGGAATTTGTCATGTAAGTCCATCATGGAAATACAGGTCTGGTCATCTCTATCTTGCAACGGATCATAGGTCTTAGATGCACTACATATTTGTACCTCAATTTCATCCATGTAATATTTTATGCTTTGTGTGGCATCTAGCCACTTCACTGAAATATGCTAACCAATTTTTTTCTTGAATTATCATAACACAAGCCAACACTATGCCAACTTGATTAGCGTTAGCTCCAAATAGAAAACCAAACTTTAAAAGAACTCACACCAAGAATGTGCACTCAATCCCAATGAGGAATAGGTGTTGTCATATGGTGGAGGAGCTAAATGAAAAATACTTGAAAGAAACTACTCAACGTCAAGAATGTGCACTCAAGGTCCCACTGAGGGCGAGGTGCTAACATATGACAGAGTGTTGAATTGAAACTAGAAATGAATAGGTGGATAACCAGCCATGAAGAGCATTTCCACACTACCACCAAACAGTGGGGGGAAAAGATTACAATTAAAACAATTCGCCCGCTGCGGCGGGCATCCACAGAGTTGTGGGGATTCACCACTTGAGAGTGGGTACAAGAGTAATACAAATCCAATTATCCACACTGGCGGTAAACCATCCAGGGGTACTAATGTGAAATTAAAGAAAGAATTGCAGCAATAAAGGACTGGAACAGTACTACTGTTTACAGTCTTACAATATGGAAAAAGAGCTGCAAATTACATGAAAATTACAATAGATTCAATGTACCATGATACTGGATGATTCCATGTTAGACATCAACAATAAATGATGAAGAAAGGACTGAAGATTCAAACTTAAACAAGTTTGATGTAAAATAACAATTCTGGAAATTCTGATCAGCAACTGTGAAATTCAAAGAAATATTCACAACTCACTCAAAATACCTCCGTTTTGTGTGAAACGAAAACCAATGAGCTGCTGGAAGATAGGCGCCCAACATTAGATGAAGAAACAGCAACAAAAACTCGTAATTTAATTCTTACACGAATCCCAATGCAGCAAGAATGGTACGGCCTTCATGAGGGGCGATTTTGACAAGTAAAAATCAACAACTCAAAATTAAAATCTGAAACTCTCCAAAGATGGTCGCCTTGGGTGTAGGAATGGATTGGAAAAGTACCCACAAGCAAATTAAATTCACACAAAAAGTTGTATGCAAAAACCACTTTCAGCTGTGACTGCATCAGCAACTTCAAAACTGGAAATATCATTAAAAACTTCAACTAGTTGAGCTCAATCTGCTAGTCTGGATGAGAAGCAGCAATGAAAACCAACTAGGTGTTGTATTTCAAACACGAAATTGGATTGAAACTAGGAGGTAAGCATCCCTCGAAGTAAAAACCAAGTTGTCATTTCGACAGCATAACATTAGCATAAATTCATAGATAATCAGCTCTTCAAACAGCAGCAATATATAAGCTTTTGTTGGCAAATGAAGCAACAAGAACTCTTCAAATTCCAAGAAGTTGAATCACTTCAACTTCCAAAAAGGATGCCACCTTTTTGCCTTTTACTTTTTGAAATAATAAAATATCATTCAACTTCCCCTTTAGGCATCCATTTCATATTGCAACAATAAAGCATTTATTAAATAATTAAATGCTCACTTGACCCCTTTATGTCCCCTTCTTTAAAACAACTTGAAGTCATCAAGCCTAGGCATGGGGTACAACTTCAAGACATGAAAATTGACTAAGTCCAAACTCACCCAAGGAGAAAACCAAACCCAAAGCCAAACGAGACCGATGGATAACAAGATGACTTGAGTTGAACTGCTGATGATGCCACTGCCAAAATTAGACTTACTAAAAATAGCCACTGCCAAAAATAGTAAGTTTACCTCAAAACCAACAGAAAGCAGAACTGAGCTGAAGCAAGACTTAATGAAAGCTGACAACTGAAACCACCAAAATTAGTATTTACTAAAAATAGTAAATACCTAGAAATGCCACAAACCTCCAAGCAAGGAAACCCTAATTTCACTTTGATCAACCTACGGATTTCCAGAAATAGGCTATCAGTCAAAGAAGAGCGTATGGCCAAAATGGGGACATTACAGTCCGCCCTTCCCAAAATTGCTTGTCCTCAAGCAATGCCACAACACTCCAAACTGATCCCACCAAACATATAGGATCCCGGGGTCCCATGTCCATCTCTGAAAAACCCCACCATGCTGATGCTGCTCTACTCTGATCATACAAATGAAATCATTGCACCAAAACTGCACTAACCATCCTTGCAACCTCAAAGTGATAACATGCCTAAAATTCAAGTCAAACAACATAGAAGGAATTGAATCAAAATCTAGCAGCGTCTCATGCTCAATAAACTCTGAGGAATTAACATCTGCAATGTCAATGTCAATCACCATTCTGAGAACAAAGAAGAATAATCTAAACAACTCAAAAATATTCTCATCAACATCACTCCTCAAAGCATCAAACCAAATCACAACAGCAAATGTGATTCCATCATAGCTGTTTGCAAAGGAAAAAACAGCTCTTTGCAAAGTCATAGCAACTGCATCCTCAAAGCTCCTTAAGGATGTATAATGCCTCCTCTGAGTAATTCTGACATATTCAAGAAAAACTCTGAAAACTTCCACCAATCTCTCCCCCAAAGTCTCAAAAAGTTGAACCAAATCAAGCAAAGGTTCGCTGCCCCAAACACTAGTGCAAGAGATTGTATAAAGAAAGCCACTAGAACATAACTTGAACACCATCCAATACTGATCTGAATCACTATGAAACATCATTACCCACTTTTGGAGCCAAAAATCATCACTAAAAAGAGGTTGTGAAGAGGAAAAATGAATGTACCAGCTGCCTATGAAAACTGAAATGAACCACTCAAAGTCTGATTTTAGGAAAATCAGCATGCAAGGGGTTGTAGGATTGCTGCAAAACTGGAAATTAGCATCTATAATATCACAACAACTCATGCCCAAGGCTGGACACATCCTCTCAAGGAACTCCAACCCAAAATAAAAACATCCTTTGTTCGATATATCTTCCCAATCCATCGGTCGATGTGCAAAAAGAATCATCGAATGGTTAATAAGGATGGGGACAGCATCCAAGAATCTGAAAATTGAACCCGTATCTCTCCAATGATTCCTCTTTCCACTTGTAACAATCTCCATCAAGCCATGTTGAGGATCCCAAGCATGGATACCCAACTGGAAATGTTCCCCAATGCACCAAAAAGAGAACACCACAGTTCTCCAAGTGTTAATCAAAGCAATTTGCAAACTCAAGAAGTTAGTGTCTTCTTTGATAAACCCATGTAGCCCATCCATGAAAACATCAACATCAATGGAGCACAGAACAAATGTTGTCCATAATTCCCATTTCCCCAAAGGACTAGGGTGAGCCAAAACATCACTCAACCCAAGAGATAGATTGTTAAGAAGGTAAATTGCCTGTTTAGGTTCAACTTTCTCCCAAACTTCATGAGTAATAAGTCTGGAATCTTCACTCTTTGCTGCTGCAATGGAGTGACCAGCAACTACCAAGACTTGTTTTATTGACACCTTTAAGCCAATGTTGAAGAAATCTCCTTGAGTCCACACTTTCCATGTGAATACTTCATCCTTGATCCCACTTATGCTTTCATTATCAAAATGCCCTTGATGATTACTACTCACAAAACATGGCACACTTTCATAGAAAATATCTATCACCTTATGATTATCCAAATCATGTGAAGATAATGGACTGTTGTTCTCAAAAATATTATCTTCATCCCTTTCGTTGGTGTCTTCATAGAATTCAAACTCATCTTTTTCAACTTGTGGATGCTCACCATTAGTTGCCGACCCACAAAGTGTAGCATGCTGAATACTACATTCATTATCCGTTAAAACATCTATCGCATAGCTGCAAACCATTCCTTCTTGTGGCAAAGTCTCTTCCCAACTCAAGAGTTCACACTCTTGATGTACTTTCCAATCACCATCAACATATGGGATCATCTTGGCATTACGCAATGTTTCATCATTATGGAGTTCATTTATTCCTTCAACTATTTGTTTGATCTCCATAATCCTTGTATTAACTTCTTGTTCCTTAAGGGTAGCTGCAATAGATGAATGATTTTCTGCTTTGTATAAAGAATGATGAGCTAAGGTAAAATCAAGGCAAAGCCTATCCATCTCTTCCTCCTTCTCTTGGTAGGCATCATAGGTCTCCTCTGCAAACTTAATAGCATTATCCCTATCTGAGAGCAAATGCAAATAATCTGACTTTATGGATTCCAATGCCTCTTTGATAGATTGCATCTTGGAAAGAGAGTCTCCATCTTTAACTCCATTTAGTTTCTCTTCAAATTGAAACTTCCAGCAAAGTTCCTCAATGAAGTGATATGTGCTATCAAATCTTGATAACACTTTAACAATCTTCTCTTCTGAAACCAATAAATTATCCTTCAAAACTTGCAGCTCTTTAGGCCCTTGATCCCAATCAGCAAAGAAGCTATGCTCATCAAACATCAATTTTTCTGATTTGTTTTCCTTGACATGATTTTCAAAATCAGCCTCCTTTCTAATCTTATCACTGCATATCTCCTGAATCGAAGGCTTGTCAACAACTTCTTCAAACAAATTAGTACCTCTATCTTGACCTTTCAAGTTCTCATACTCTTCTTGTGCGTAATTTTGAAAGGCATCCAAATCATTTGCTGATTTTAAAACATTCTTCTCTTCAACATAAGAAATCACGTTCTCATTAGCCATTGCTGCAACTTCTCCTCCAAAGATCACTTCATTACTTTTATTGCAAACTAATTTTTGAACTTCATCAGGATCAAAGGGGAATTTATCCCACTCCGGTTCTTTATCATACCTTGGTGACATCGCACCCGGATCCCAAATGTGAAAGGTTTGATTGCAATGATCAATAGGAAAGAGATCATCATGCTCCTCTTGAACTATTGACTCTTTGAATGAGTCACTCTTCAACCCACTTGAACTGAAATCTTCATCTATAACTTTCTCCACAGATGTAGTTTGATAATCAAACCCACTACCACCCAAGTCACTAGCATTATATCGGATTAAAGAATCATCAAAGCTGGTTGCTTTGAATATTTTGTCATTCTTTTCTTCAATGAAATTATCTTGAGTAGATGTGTTGCTGATTTTATCATTAGTGCCCACATACATACCAAAGAAGTCTTCTTGGACACTTGTCAATAATTCTTCATATGGAATTGGCTCAGCATAAAGTAGAGAATTATCCTTCACTAAATCTTCAACAAAAGGAGATAAAAGCACATCGGAATCACCATCAACAACCTCACTTTCGTAATGGTCATAAGCTGGTTCAAAGACACCATTAGTATTTGCTTCATCTTGCTCTTCTTCAACGTACTTATCCCACACAACTGTTCCACCAACATCTTTTGAGAAGCCATTTGTCTCGAGATCTTCATTGCTTGAATCCTTATTAGGACTCAAGACTGCTGTAATGATCTTCTTACCATAATAATCTTCATTATTTCCCATCCCATGCAAGTCTAGGGATGTATTTTGGGACTCTAACTTAATCTCCTCATTTGCCAAGGTATCTTCATCAAGCTCACAATCATTTTGAGGTGACATGTGCATCTTGTTTGTGTCTTCTTCAATACTAGTTGACTGATTTTTCTCTTCAACTTGTTCATTTGTGGGCTGCAATCCACAAACAGGCACTTCTTCTTCCTTCCTTGCACCTACAACCATGACATGTTCTGCTTCCTCTTTAATCATTTTCTTGATGTAGTTGACCATAGACAACTTTCCAGGGTTATGAATCACCGCACAATTCAAAAAGGTGTCAAATGAAACATCGTTCTTAAACTCATCTGTCATGTTCTGATATTCTTTACGGAGTATGGAAGCCTCATGTTCACACTGCCTCTTGAACTGACATTCTTCAGAAGCCATAATCAAATCTGACTTCTCACGATTCCTGGACCTCAAAAAATGCAACATCTTAAGAACTTCTGAAAGCTAAACTGAACTTAGGTGAAGAATCTGATTTCTCTATCACTCATCTGTCAACTGACTCTGTCTTATTCACAGGATGGCAAGATCTTCTGCTCTGATACCACTGAAATATGCTAACCAATTTTTTCGATGAATAACACAACATAACCAACACTTAACCAACTTGATTAGCGTTAGCTCCAAATAGAAAACCAAACTTGAAAAGAACTCACACCAAGAATGCACACTCAATCCCAATGAGGAATAGGTGTTGTCATATGGAGGAGGAGCTAAATGAAAAATACTTGAAAGAAACTACTCAACGTCAAGAATGTGCACTCAAGATCCCACTGAGGGCGAGGTGCTAACATATGACAGAGTGTTGAATTGAAACTAGAAATGAATAGGTGGATAACCAGCCATGAAGAGCATTTCCACACTACCACCAAACAGTGGGGGGAAAAGATTACAATTAAAACAATTCGTCCGCTGCGGCGGGCATCCACAGAGTTGTGGGGATTCACCACTTGAGAGTGGGTACAAGAGTAATACAAATCCAATTATCCACACTGGCGGTAAACCATCCAGGGGTACTAATGTGAAATTAAAGAAAGAATTGCAGCAATAAAGGACTGGAACAGTACTACTGTTTACAGTCTTACAATATGGAAAAAGAGCTGCAAATTACATGAAAATTACAATAGATTCAATGTACCATGATACTGGATGATTCCATGTTAGACATCAACAATAAATGATGAAGAAAGGACTGAAGATTCAAACTTAAACAAGTCTGATGTAAAATAACAATTCTGGAAATTCTGATCAGCAACTGTGAAATTCAAAGAAATATTCACAACTCACTCAAAATACCTCCGTTTTGTGTGAAACGAAAACCAATGAGCTGCTGGAAGATAGGCGCCCAACATTAGATGAAGAAACAGCAACAAAAACTCGTAATTTAATTCTTACACGAATCCCAATGCAGCAAGAATGGTACGGCCTTCATGAGGGGCGATTTTGACAAGTAAAAATCAACAACTCAAAATTAAAATCTGAAACTCTCCAAAGATGGTCGCCTTGGGTGTAGGAATGGATTGGAAAAGTACCCACAAGCAAATTAAATTCACACAAAAAGCTTGTATGCAAAAACCACTTTCAGCTGTGACTGCATCAGCAACTTCAAAACTGGAAATATCATTAAAAACTTCAACTGTTGAGCTCAATCTGCTAGTCTGGATGAGAAGCAGCAATGAAAACCAACTAGGTGTTGTATTTCAAACACGAAATTGGATTGAAACTAGGAGGTAAGCATCCCTCGAAGTAAAAACCAAGTTGTCATTTCGACAGCATAACATTAGCATAAATTCATAGATAATCAGCTCTTCAAACAGCAGCAATATATAAGCTTTTGTTGGCAAATGAAGCAACAAGAACTCTTCAAATTCCAAGAAGTTGAATCACTTCAACTTCCAAAAAGGACGCCACCTTTTTGCCTTATACTTTTGAAATAATAAAATATCATTCAACTTCCCCTTTAGGCATCCATTTCATATTGCAACAATAAAGCATTTATTAAATAATTAAATGCTCACTTGACCCCTTTATGTCCCCTTCTTTAAAACAACTTGAAGTCATCAAGCCTAGGCATGGGGTACAACTTCAAGACATGAAAATTGACTAAGTCTGAAACTTAGTCCAAGGAGAAAACCAAACCCAAAGCCAAACTGAGACTATGGATAACAAGATGACTTGAGTTGAACTGTTGATGATGCCACTGCCAAAATTAGACTTACTAAAAATAGCCACTGCCAAAAATAGTAAGTTTACCTCAAAACCAACAGAAAGCAGAACTGAGCTAGAAGCAAGACTTAATGAAAGCTGACAACTGAACCACTGCTAAAATTAGTATTTACTAAAAATAGTAAATACCTAGAAATGCCACAAACCTCCAAGCAAGGAAACCCTAATTTCACTTTTGATCAACCTACGGATTTTCGAAAATAGGCTATCAATCAAAGAAGAGCATATGGCCAAAATGGGGACATTACATTCATACAATATAGAATTAATGTCTTTGCTTCTTCTTCACATGTTTGTACATCCTTCAAGATTTATGCAACTTTGTTGTGTGCAGATGCACACTTTTTTGTGATATTCCATCATTTCTTCTCTGCAAATCTTGCCTCAACTTCTATTCCAGCTTGTCCTTTTATTTCAGAGGTATATTCCATGAAGGAATCAATCAATAATTTTAAATTTTCCGTTGTAGGTAATGATATATCAATGCTTGTACTAGGGGTTATCTCCTGTAATGCTTTTAGTGCTTCATCCAAATTAACATTTTCTTTTGCATTAGTAGTTCCATTAGTGATCTCATGCTCATGTTGAGCAACAACCATGTGTATTTCTCCTTCCTCAACAATGTTGATACCAATCTCCTTTTTCCTTGTGACTTCTTGCTTGACTCTCCTTGTTATCAGAGGATTATTTATGACTCTCCTTTTCACACTTGATCTCTTAGAGCTATTAGAGGCTTATGTTGCACTCATATCAACTCTAGTTCTATCCATTAACCTTGGTTTGTTGGGATCTTTGGGATTGTTTAGTAATACTTATGCATAGCCAACAAATTCTTCTTCTAACACTTCATAATCTAGTTTTGAGACCCAAATAGTTCTAGGTTCAATTTCTTCCATAAAGCAAAAATTAGTGGAAACAAGAAATTTAAGATATTTTATGTATTTCTTTATCACACTTCTAGGAATTCTCAATCTTTCATTCATTCTTTTCTAAAATATTGCAAAGAATGTTGCAAGGGAATCATCTTGAGAATTTATATCACCAAGACTACTCATTTAGTCTGCTATCTAATGTGCAATAGGCTTTACACTTGTCCAATTAACTTTCCCAATTACAGGAACTTCTCTAAAGAAGTAGAAAAGTAAACAAATCACCACTGTACCATACCTGAATATGTTCTTCTTCTTAATTTCCTTTAGGTTCTCCATTAATTATTGTCAAAGCAACTCACAGAGGTCATAGTTAGTACTTTTCTCAACCATATCCTATGCCACATGAGCTACTATGGTAGAGATTGAATTGTCCTTATTTGTATAGTAAATATTTTTTCCAATGAGCATTACAACATATCTGATTAGGTCGGGTTTCTAATAGGGTCCAATGTGAGGGCTCTATGAGAAAGTGTAGCACCTATTCTTTCCATTACTTCCTTGTTCTTGATAGATTTTGGGACTGGAACTGATCCAGAGGAACACAAACCAGTTACCTCTTTAATTGCTTCATTGGTTATCATGTGAGGCCCATCAATCCATATGAATTGATCATGAATTTTGCTTAAGGCCATTATGATATACTTCTCCTTGTAGTCAAACTTCAAAAACTCTTTCCATACATCCAATATCTTCTCATTCAAGACTTTATATATTGCCTTTAAATCATCCTCGGTTACTCATCTAACCATAATTTAGATAATTTTCTAGGAGGGAATTCTTCCATATTTCCATGAATGTATGCCCTAATATTTTTAGTTGGTAGAACCCCATAGGGAATGTGTGAAAATGCACCTAAGGGATCCTCATCTAAGATTTTGGTGAAATATCTTTTAAACTCAAGTTGCAGTCTCTGGAAAGCTTGAGTATGCAAGAATTCTAGAAAGCTTGAGTATGCAAGAATTGCAAAACACCTTTTATTTTGCTTGACAAACTAGGGTTTCGATGTTCTGGGACTAGGAGACACTTTGAACTCTTCAATTTTACCTTTTTTCTCCTGTATTCTCCTTCGAATTCTTTTGATTTAATGAATCTTCCTTAGAATTTTTTCTTTGAACTCTCTGATTTGACCTTACCCTACAATAAATGCTTCATACTAAAAAACTGGTAACCCAGAAAACTATATGCTTAGTTGATTTATCAAGCTCTATAAATCTCTACATTAGAATATTTTCTTTTGTAATTTCCTTCCATAGATTAATCATTTCATTCTTCATGACATATTTTCATATTATAGCTCCAACACCTCTTTTCTGGCGGGGGTTATAGGATCTCCATTAAAGCTCCCCCTAAGCCATAGCTCTGGGCTTAGTTATTAGAGGAAACATTTGCATTTGAGGATGGTATAGATTCTCCCTTATCCTCAGTCTCCTCTTTCTTTCTCAATATCTTTTCTATTTCCTTCTTTACTTCATTTAGATCAATCTTTTTTATTGTTTTATTCTTCCTTATTGGATTTTCCTTTCTTGTGTCTCTACTTCTACAAAATAAATGGCAATATGTTCTTGCCTACTACAATTGTTGCATGTGACATTTCTTTGAGCATTATTCCTTCCATTCATTTTGGATCTACTTTGATTAGCTTTGTGTCCAAATCCATAGCATATATAATAGTAACCATTAAAAGATTGAATCATTCTACCATTTTTATATCCATTCATCATTTGACTTCTGCATTCGCTTGCTCTATATCCAAATTTTTTGCATGGAAAGCATTGGCTAGTAAAGTATGGGACATTTTGATTCATTCACCTTCTACATTCCATTGCGCTATGTCCATATTTATTGCAAAAATAGCAAAAACTATTTAAAGATGTGTACCTTTGAGCATTTGGTTGTCTAATGGGGATCTTCTAGCATTGCCTCTTTAATTTCAGATCTTTCCATTATTCTTCTTGTCTTCAGTATTTTTTGTATTAGGTTTTTGAGTTGCTTTTGAGCTTTCTCCTTTTTCAAGTCCTAAACCACCTTTGTCTTTAGATGCTTTCTAGCCAACAATCAACTCATCAAGCATTGAAGAACTTTCCTTCAATTTTTCTTCATGACTTCTTACCTTGTCTAGATCTGATCTTAGATTGACCACTTCTTGTTCAAGCCTCATGCATTTATTAGTTTTTCTTTCCACCATTGCATTTAGATATTCCTCAACCTTTTTCTTTTCTTCCACTTGAAATTTTAATCTAATGAGATCTTTATTTTCTTGCTTCAATTGTTCATTAACTTCCTTATGCATTTCTTTGAACTTCCTTATCTTCTCTCTTAGTTTTCGATGCACTCATTTTCCTCTTTAAGGTTTTCCTTCAGATCTTTGTTTTCATCTTCAACTTTATTCAATTCTTCAAGAGAAAATTTGAGTTCTTCTTTTTCAATCATGCAATCTTCTTCTATGTATTCAATAGCATAAATCTCTTCCAGAGGAATAGAAAAATTTCTACCAGCCATGTGTTCAATCTCCAAGATCTTCCCAAAGCAGTCAAGCTCCTTCTAGGGATCCAATCTCTGATACCAATTGTTGAACACCCAGAATACTAAGGGAAGGGGTTGAATCACTATTCCATTAAACATTTTAAACATAAGCTATCCAATTACCAAAACATATCCAACTACAAAAGTGAATGAAATTATGAAACATCCACACAATCACAAAACACATGAACACCAATATTTTTACATGGAAAACCCAAAATGGGAAAAACCACGGTGAGGGTTAGCTCACAATATATTATATCCAGATATAGTATATTACAAAAATGCTCATTGTCTAGTGAACTCACTATCCAAAAAGAATAAGAAAGAAGAAAGAAGAGGTGACTACATAGCCTATTTGAACTAATATAGTAACATCTATCATATGCTCAATTATAGTTCCAATGAAGTACAAAAATAATACTCACACTACTTTGAATCAATACTCTGCTCTACTCACAATCTCCACAACTCACATTACAAACATGTAGGTGGAACACTATACATGTCATCTATCACTCATTCTCTACATATCACACTCACTCTCTCTCAAACATAAAAAAAAAATCCACTATATATATCCATATCAAGTGTAACTTCAATTAAGTCGGCCTAATTAGAAGTAACACACAAAATTTGAACATGTTGTCCTCAAAAACATTTTATCCACATCTCGCACCTTAATTTAAAATTCAATTTTCCTCAAGATAGGTCAGGATGGACCTAATATAGATCTTACATAAGATAAAGTTATTTGCTTGCCCTCCACAAAGCAATAAATGTGTTAGGTCAGCCCCAAATAGGACCTAAACACAAAAAACTTCATATGTACACACAATACATCACCCATGCAACTCAAAAACTCGATGATCTCATATGTGATTACCATTTAGATGAAATTTGAAAACTTATCTTAGGCACCACAACATAAAATATTCATCAATGAAGTAATGTGAAATCTCCCACACCAACACTCTATTCAGGAAATGACTGCAATACACAGAGCTAAACTCTGTCATTCATATATCTTTCAGGATACTTCACAAAGCATCACAAAATCTTGAATGTAAATGCATCTGATGATTTCAAGGCTATAGTTAGAATTGCATAGTGATATCTCTACTTGCAGTGGAGTGCAGACCCAAAAACTAACGCACTAAACTAATATACTATTAGAAGGAATACTTAGCCAAATTCTTGTATAACCATACTTTTTGAACCAACTTGTTATGTACAAATATCTTTAAGAATGCTTCCAAGCCATGCTAGAATGATCCACAACAATGTTGACATCAATGACAACATTGGATCAAATATAATGTACATATCATGCTCATGTTGCCAAACTACATCAATAATGACAAGCTTCCAACAATCTCCATCTTACTTCAACATGCACAAGTGAGTAGAGAATATGCCCCCTTAAAATAGTAGCATATGTAGTATGCTAATATTTTAAAAAAGAAAATAAGAAGAAAGAAGGGAGGGCATCCTCAAGAAGGATACACACCTCCAAAATAAGTTGTCCTTGCCCCCTAGAATATTGGTGAGGATAACCATGATAAAGGTTATTGTTTTGTTACTAAAGACAAAGTATGCTTGTAAGTGAGATTGTACCACCATGAATGACAATGAGCAAACAAAGATAACTATGATTTCCACATACTGAGTGGCAATACAATAGTAGAAGAAAAATGTTTATTTAATTTATAATGAACCAAATAGAGGTGTGTTGATGGTGTTTTCTACATAGCAACAACTTAGACAGAATATGATATTTTATCTCTCTTGAAAAGTAAATCTCTATTAGCAAGCCTCAAGAGATAACCCCAAGGTCTCTAATGTGAGGTCTTGACAATGCATAAACAACTCAGTGATAACTGTGAAAATGCTGGTAATCACAAGGGTCCTTACAAATAAACAATGTTGGAAGCATACTTTCATCAGATGCAACAATATGGTGATGCTTTCAGTCCTAAAACTAACCTAGATTCAAAATAAACAACAAAAGAGATAAGGGTTTCAGAGATATTTCTAAGACTAAAACCTAAGATCAATCACAACAATGATGAATGTTGTAGATGGACAGATCTCCAATGAAACCAATCTCTGTTTGATCAAGGACAAGCCTACAACTCCACAGAAATGGTGCAATCTTCTAAGGAAAAAGAAAGATTTTCAGACTTTGAACATTCATTCACATACCCAATAACTAGCGCAATGTAAACAAGCATCCACAGTTGAACTTAGCACAAAATAAGGCCCAGACTAACTTTACATAGCAACTTACAATCAACAAATCGCTAAAAGTATGGACCGGAGATCGATCAACATCATTAACATTTTACCATTATTGCAAAAGAACTGAAAACTAACATCTAACATTGAGAATTGAGAACAAGAAACCATAAATTGTCAAAGTGTAACACAAAACTTGCCAAATCAACAATCCAATTGCATTAACTTCTCCAACATTACATAACAATTTTTAGTCTCTCCTCTCTCCTATAGCTACTGACTTCTCTAACTTAGCCAATTTTGGCTTTTACAACCTCTAATAAGCTATTCTAACCCCTAAATCTCACCCCTTACAAATGAGAAGGCACTGGCCTTTTATAGAAAATTACATTTTGAATCAAAGGCTAGGATTAAATCAATCCAATGGCACAAATTACACCTCTAGAAGCATCCAACAATTACATTTAATTTGAGAGCTCATGGTACATCATCATCCGATTGCATAAAATTAGTTACGTCATGGAACAATGAGAAAACAATATTATGCCAACTTGTCATTAATGAAAATTCTGATTGGATGATGAAATCAGCTTCACATGTCTTCCAAAAACTCCTTCCAGCTGTAGACAGTTTGGGCACAGATTCTTATGCAAGCCCCACTTTTAAAATTTGAATTAAACTCTTCCATATTTCCCTTTTAGCACAAATCCATATGCAAGTTCCCCTTTTAATATTTATTTAATCCTAAAAAACAGATATCATCATTAGTAGCTCACATGAATAAAATTTTGGTCTTTTTCAAAAAAAACTTACATTTTTATATAGAAACTTTCCATTTTCAGAAATTTTTTATTTTCAAAAAAAATTCCATTTTGGGAAAAAAAATCATTTTTCGAAAAATTTCCATTTTGGAAAAAAATCATTTTGGAAAATTTCCATTTTGGAAAAAAAATCATTTTGGAAAATTTCGGGTTTTTGAGGGGGTCTTGGAATTTTCCAAAACTAGAAATTTCAGGATTTTGAGGGGGTCATGGAAATTTCGGGATTTTCCATCAAGGACAAAAATTCCCGAATTCCCTTGAAGGTCAAAATCCCTGAAACCTCATAATTTTTTTTCTAGAAGGAATTTTCAAAAAGTTCAAAAAGCAAACCTGCCTAATTTTTTGTCCTTTATCCATGGGTGCAAAAGAAAAATTTCTATTTTGGAAAATTTTGGGTTTTGAGGGAATCTTGGAATTTTCCAAAAATGAAAATTTCAGGATTTTCCATTAGGGGAGGAAATCCCCCAATTCCCTGCAGGGTCAAAATCCCCTAAACTCCACAACTTTTTTTCTAGAAGGAATTTTCAAAAACTTCAAAAAGCAACCCAACCTAATTTTTTGTCCTCTATCCACGGTGCAAAAAAGATTTACATATAACATTGAAAATTCACTTCAAAATCCTCATTTTCAAATGCCAAGACAGACAAATTTCCCCTAGAGCCTCAAAATATTGCCTCCATCAAACCCAGTCTAGACTTATCCCAAAATAACCTCCCAAGAAGAGCAAAACCAAATTTTGACTAAGCTAAGAGGTAGAGATGTAAAAGAAAAAAAGAGGGTCCCCGCCTATGGTGGGGCGTGTGTGCAAAAAATTGCACAACAAGGTGAACTTTAATAGTACTTTTCATGGGAAGATGAAACAAGTGCATCAATAGATGGAAGAGTGATGGCACCAAAATCATGAAGTTTTTATATTTTATCACTCAAGGCCCAATATTCACTAGTGGAATGGCCAAGAAATTGATGATATGCACATAAAGGAAGTGATCAGGTAGGCTTTTAGAAGCCTAGAAAAGATACACTCTTGCCTAAATAAAGGAGAAAGAACAAGAAGTTTGTTGTTGTACTTTTGGGGAAGGAAGCTCATGTGGATAGAACATAATATTCACTAAATTAGAGTGAATATATTCTACCAAAGAATTAACATCCTTTGATATAGAAAATTATGGCACAAGGATCTTCTATAGAGATTCTTAAATAATTTTATGATATATAGGAGAAGTGTGAAGAAGGTCTCAAAGAGAGATCTTAGTAGGAGTAACATGAAGTTGCTCAATAAGATCATACTCAATTGGGGACTAAGGAAGAGATTTAGGCATAGATGGAATAATAGGTTGAGAAGGGGAAATAGATGTTAGAATATTAACATTTTTCTTATTTCTTTTAGTATTATAAGTGTAGGCTAAATTGATTTACAATCAATTGTAGTCACATGCACTTTAGAAGTAATAGATTGAGCAATATGCAAAAAATAACTTAGAGGACATACTATTGAAAGATCGCTACAAAAATTTATAACTTTCTTTGGTTTGGGACTTTCCCCATTAGCATAAATTATTTGTCTCTTAGGTTTATCGGGAACATCAGAGACAACAATTATAAATTAACAAATCTATTTCAATTTTTAGCAATTTTTTTTTAACATTAATAAATTTATCCAACATCCCCTAGTAGATGGGATAAATCAATTAACTATTGTTGATTTAACATTATTGAGGTGGTTGGCTAGCTTGATTGGAAAAAGCATCCTATTGCAGGAAAGAGGTCACAAGGTCTAGTCTCCCCACCATCCTTGTGGTATCGGACATGTCGCACCAACGTCACCGGTCACATGAAAAAAAGTTTACTAGACACACTGCAGTTATAGGGGGACGGATACCCGACCGATTCCTGCAGTCTAAAAAAAAAATTATCATTTTCTTGTTGAAGAATACTAGATGTAAAATAAGGAATATAAGAAATATGCTCAACATCTATCCTTGGAAGATCAAATGTGAGATGATGATCTTCATTCACAAATGTTTCATCACTAATAGAGAGAGCATTGGAATGAAGGGATGGTAAAGTTACATTAAGAAAAGAATCTATGATTTCATCCTCTTGTGCCAAAATACCTCAGCCATAGGAGGAATTTTAGGAGAGGGATTAAGAAAGAAGAGTGAGATAGGAAATATTAAATCACTTTCACATGCTTTTAGGCGAACATCTTGTAGTTTCTTAATAAATAAGGAAAGTAATAGAAGAAAAGAACATATGAAACTCATTTTGAAAAGGAGGAGTAAACAAGTTAGCCACAGGCCACGATATCTCTCCTTTGATGGTATGGAATGAGGTTCAAGGGGCAACACCCCAAATAAATGTGAAGAGAAAGTTTTAAATTTTTTGAGAAAATAAGATTTTAAAGGTTTTTTGAAAAAACAAAATTGGAAAGTTTGGAGAAAATAAAATTTTATTTTTTGTTTTTTCATTTTTTTAAATATAAAATTCTAAGATTGTGTTAAATGTGAGTAGTGGCTTCACTAAAATTTAGAGAACCACAACAACAAAGAAGTAGTGTACAACAATGGGTTCACCAAAACATAATGTAGGAAATTTGACTCTAAAAAAAGGAAGACTAAGTTCCTTTGAGAGTAAATTTCACTACATTCACTCAAATTAATTCAACTAGCTAAAATGTTTAAATGGAAATAAACTGGTGAAAATGTACAAAAATATAAAAGTAAATAATCATTTGGCAACTATAGAAATGAAAAATATAAACGATAAAGAACTTACAACTAAAATTTGAAAGTATTAACTAAGGACGACCTCATGTAGCGTAATATCCTTGTGTCACACTATTTTCCAACAGAGGTGCAAGCAACAAGTCCCATAATGTGCAGTTTGAACTCCAAAATCCACCTAATTTATAAAAACACAACAAGATGAGAAAAGCATTTGGGGTTGTTTGGGATTTTGCCTTAGTCAAACCTTTTCTTTAGTGTTTCCAACTCCACAACAACCAAGTTAGATAAAAATATAAATAGATAGATAAAGCAATAAATTATTTTGATAAAAAAATGATTTTATAAGGGATGTGGTAAATCCCCAAGATGCTCAAAGACACAAGATAAGAAGAATAATGTTATTTGATAGCCTTGAGAAAGACAAAGAGTATAATAGAGAAAAAAAATTGTGAGAGCATTGTAGAGAGTTGTAACAAATTATAGAGGGTTATGTGAGCTTGAGAGTACAAGAGAGTTGAGAGAGAGAGAGAGAGAGAGAGAGATCCAAGAGATTTTTTTTCCAAAATGAAAGATTATATTCAAGTATGAGAAGATGAGGAAAGAGGAAGATAATTTTGATCCATTATGAATCATCTCAAGATGTTTCCATTGACCTAGAAGGGTGACAAGTGGAAAAATGCTAAAAAATGGCCTTTGAATGACAAATTGTTGTGAGATGCTAGTGCTACATGTAGTCGTCCATGCTAATTTCTAGTGTTCATATAATTTACACTCAAAAATAGTAGGAGACAAGAAGAACATAAGAAAAATACAATTTAGTGACACAAAAAGGTGACTACTAAAAAGGAGATTTGAGCACCTTGAGAAGGAAAAAGACTGATGTAAGGGATGAAATGAACCTACACAAGCACTAAGGGAATGGAAACCATAGCATTAAATTGCAAGGGTATGCAAAATTAAAACACTACACTTCTAAAACCTTAAAATTTATCTCATAGGTTTTATCCCACATCTATGAGACTTTCCATGTTGGTAAAAGTACCCAAATTGTAAATTTAAATATCAATGGTTTTTCATGCTAGGTGAAAATAAAGAATAAATAATTAGAGTCACTATATTACTCCCATTTTTATGAGGAGGCATGCGACTAGATCAATTTTGGTCAATCACCCTTATCTCCTATTTCTTCCTTTGGCTATTTTTCTAAGGACAATACTTGCTAACTCAAGTCATCCATTATCTCCTCCATTTCCTCCACTAATAGTGT